>CABFOV010009423.1:0-19511 GCA_902141375.1 Timema poppense
ATGTACGAGAGCGAAAAAGTCGTGAGTAATGGTGGCGTGAATGACTCGCTCGCGAAGCGAGAGTCATTCGTTCACAGCTCTCCTTCAAGAGTCGTTCAATTTGAATGACTCGCTCTCGTTCAAGAGTCGTTAAATTTGAATGACTCGCTCACGAGCGACCCATCACTAGTTGAGTAGTATAGTGGTCAACTTACTTGAACCCCAAGCCGAACTTTGATGGGATTCAAAATTGCACCGTCTCAAAAACCGGGTGAAACCCGTAAAAGGAATGTTATAAAAATAATCAAATGGATGGATAGGCAAAATGAAATGTTCATAGAACTGAATGAGGCGAAAAGGGAGTGTTCTGGATTATTACAAATAGATATTGCAGCTCTCGTGTTAGTATCAAGTTTTATTTTCGCACTGCGTCTTAATAACTGTTCAGGTCATACGCACTCAGGTTCTTGAATTATTGCTTTAATAGATCCTAGCAACTTGCACTGTAGTTGATCGTAGATAAAAGTGTCATCTTCAACCGCTACTTCACGAAATACATTTTAGGAGGCTCTTGAGCCTCAAGTATCCAGTTCCAGGTCTAAACTTACTTTTTTCTATTCTCTGAACTTTTTTTTTGTGGATTTCAACTGCCTGTGTGAGAATATCAGCGGGCGCTCCGATACCCTCCAAAACCAAATCCGCCATCTTTCTGATGTCTACATGATTGTCCAAGTAACTAACCGTGGCCAATGGCGGATTTATAATTTTTTGCGCCCCTAGGCACGATTATAATATGTACCCCCAACCCAATTTTTGACGTGAATACGTCTTAAAATTTGCTACCATACGGGGACAATACAAAAAACCTAATGATAACAAAATCGGGGGATACAGTTTGGCGTTGTAGTTTCGAATCTATCCTCTACATCCAAAATTAAATTATACTACTGGATAGCTAAAGGATCAAAGAATGCATTACGATACGCGAGAACAGTGACGCATCGCGCGCTGTGAAGGGGGAAGCGCCGCCATTTGTTTCAAGGGTTTTAGGATGTTACAGAGGAAAGAGATGTGCGAGGGAGGCGGGGTCGGTAGTTAATATTCGATAAAAGATTTCTACGAAAGAAAATCAGGCATAAACGTAATTATTAAAAACAAAATATTAAAATAAAAACAATGTTATCCAAAATGTACCGCCACCCCTAGGCCCGTGCCTAGTGGGCCCATAGTGTAAATCCGCTTCTGGCCGTGGCAACTAACTTGGACCAAGTGCACGTGCACAAGAACACTTGGTCCAAGTTGTGATCTAAGTATACTTGGACCGTGACAACGCGGCTTAAGGAACAATTTAGCCTCAAAGAATAAATTTAATCACAATAGTATGTGATTGTAGGCCTATGTGTATTTCATAAAAGTTTAATACGCAATTTTTTATGTAAGCTTGTTTCCTTAAATATCAAGTCACTTCTTAGTATAATATCTGTTTATTCCTTGATTATAATAATATTATATCTCCTTACCACAATTATAATAAATATTATTAAAATTGTTAATTAGGTTTAATAAATCAAACCCATTAATATATTGCCTATACTGAATGTGCAAATATTTAATTTTTTCTTTTCTTTTTCAGCCCGAGTGTCTAATGTCACCCACTGCTGTACTATCCATACAAGAAGGTTATTGTTTTGAGTACAGCACTCTGCTAGTCTCCATCCTGATTGGCTCAGGGTATGACGCTTACGTAGTGTCGGGTTACGCCACCAGGGAGTTCTGTATGAACGATCAATCCATGGTTGATTGCCCGCACCTTGTCAAGGAGCTAGAGGTAATCAATCGGTTATACTAGTACAATCGCAATTACAATTTGTGTTTAGAGAATAATTTAAATCATTTAGTTAAAAATTGGTACATAGACAAAAACCATGGACGAGAATATAAAATAATCACAGCTACAAATAATGCTTTATTTTTGGAAAAAACCCAAACGTGTAGTAATACGTGGTGCTAAATAATAATAATTTTTGGAAACATTAATACTAGGTCTGTGATATATTTTCTGAATTCATTATTATGCGAATTGAGTTGTGTTCCGGAGGTCTATCAAGTCAAAAAATACAGTTATAATTACATAAGTATGGCCTATTTTACTAAAGACAGAATTTAGGTATATTTGAATTAATGGCTTGGTAGGGTTACCATACGTCCGGGTTTAGCCCGGACTATCCTCGAATCAATTTTATGTCCGGGAACGCAAAATTTCCGAAATCTACTGAATTTAGAAAAATGTTGTGATTCAGTCTCCCACGATGAAATGACAACGCCAAGCAGCTAGCGAGAAAAAAATGTTTTTTCTATTTCTGCATCATCTGGTCACGACCCTTGTTTTACGTGGTGAACGTCAAGAGACTGTTAATCTGCTATTCAGCTGTTTGTTGTTGACATTTGTGACGTTTTCGTGTCGGTTGTATGTATTTTGTCTGATGCCGGCTTTCGCTGTGTTCTGCTTCTGGAGTTCAGCTATTCTTTCTTATGAAGTGCATTTGCAATTGTATTTACTTTTTTAATAGTTCAATATGGGGAAAAGATAGTGTACTTTCAGTGACACTTTAAAAAAACACAAGTTTTTGAAATCGTATTCAAATAGTGATGACTGTGAACAGTGTACAATTTGTAGTTAGGAGTTTTCAGTTGATTAGCTCATAAAGGATGTGGTGGTATAGACGAACACATCAACAGTGGGAGTGTCCTCTATTTGTTAAAATTATGGTAATCATATGATATGGACTATGGTTTGCTACAAGAGACAAAAAAGCAATAACTGTTCCATTTTGATAACTTCAATAGTTATTTATTCTTTACTTTTCATTGTATTACATAATTTAACATAGCAAAACATGTAAAATCCTATATATTATTTCTATTTTTTCTCAACTAATACAGAGCCTACAGCAATGAATATGGTATCAGTGGAGTAGTGTTCTCGACCCGTCGCCCCACTTCTGTGACTGGCTGAAATTGGTCACGTGACCGACCACGCCTCCTCGCTCTCTGATTGGCTGTTGGTTTCCCCCCTCCCTCTGGTTCTCCTCTCCTCCTCCTGACCTCTTTTCCTGTGTTCCAAACTTGTTGGGTTACGAAATTCCCTCCCCTACTACCCGCTCCCCCTATCGCCCCCTCCCCTACCACCCCGGACATGTTGGTTCTTGATGATTGCTAGGGTTGATCAGCCCAGTTTGACCTTGAACATGACCATGACGGTGAGAGATGTGATAATTACTCAATGTTGTTGTAGCAATCTCTGTCCTGGCTGTTCCCCTTCCAGCTCCGACATAAGTGCACGTGTCTAGTGTTACCTACACGCGTACGGGGAGTTTTAGTCAGTTAAGAAAAATTTTAGAAGCACCATAGGAGTTATGTTTATTATCTCAGCGTATGAATCTTATCAGTATGACGTTACATGAAAGGTCATCTTTAGGTCAAGGTCAGATAGGTTCAAAGTGTTTTGCGATAACAGTTGTACATTGTTCGGCAAGAAGAGAAGACGTATTAACTTTTTTTTCTGTTTATTGTTTAGAACAATATTGTATAACTATTGAAAAACATCATTTTACTAATGATGAACATTTATATATTTTTTAAGTTTATTGATCCTTGGTTTCTTATTGATATTAAAGAGGTTTGTAATTTTTTTAAATAATACTATAGATATACAAACTTGTAAGAGCTGCGCTATTATACAAAAGAAGTATAGGTCAGCTTGTAATTTATATCAAACATATTGTTATAACATTAACCTAAACGAGCTGGAAGTTATACTAAAATATTTTCATAAAATAAGGTGTAGGATTATTTTTTATATTATTTTAGTGTTAGTGTCTGCATAACTTATCTTTATTTTATCATCTAATGGAAAGGCCTCTCATCTAAAATCCGATCTTGTAGACTTTTAACATTGTGCTGAGTGATGTTTACTAGGAAAAGTATATGCACACCTCCATATATATAAGATCATAGACTTGACGTATGAATATATTTAATTTGTTTGGTTGGAAGAACAGTTTAGAAATAATTGTGCTTTTATGTCATAGCCCTGCTGTAGGCCTACTTTTTGTTAATGAGAATCTTAGACAAAAATCCCTGGATCAATCCTTGGCGTGAAGAAAAAATAATTCAAACTTGATAAATTCCCTGGTTTAAACTGTTGACATTCGAACCTAAGACATTTGTTTCCGTAAGAAGACTCACTAACGATTGATCCAGGGCATCAAACGTAAATTATTGTTCAAGTAACCCGTTTAATAAAGAATTCGGTAGGATTAATACATTTATAACCTCTTTACGGACGAATGGTGGCACCTTTACCCTACTCCACTAAAGTTCACTCATCTTTATAGTATATGTATGTTTGACTTGTGACCCCGCGAGTAATTTTTTATGACCATGGTGCTTGATGAACCAATTAATAATAGGTTAAGAAACAAATATTTTTTGTTTACTAGGAAAATTACAGGCACACACACGATCCGTGTTAAATTTTAAGTTCAAATCACGGCTGGGTGAACTGGGAGTAGTGTAACACTCTCCCTATACGCAAATGTGGGTTCACTTCCCAATTCCTAATCCATTAGCGCATAACCCGAACGGGTAGTAAGACGCGGTGCTAAATATGTGTCGAGTTTGTGTGTGCAAGATCATAAGATAACTACATTTTAGAAACAGATTATGGGAAGGTCCGGGTTTGATCCCGCAGCAAGTTATTTTTTGTGTAAATTTTCATAAATAATTTTCCACTTCCAAATCTGGAAAATTGAGATACATTCCCTTTATTCAGCCTTACTTAAATATTAGACATGTAAAAAGCTGGGAGTCTTTGTGAGTATTATAAGTTTTAATAAATTGGCTAAACAAATCCACGCCATATTATTTAATTTAAAAGATATATTATAGATTCCTTCATCAGCGCCGAGCCTATTAAAAGAGGTTTTCTAATAGACTTTCTATTCTCCCTCCACGCAAATGTAGGTACACTTACATCCCATTATTCCTATCCCACTATCACAAGATATTGAAAAAATGGCCCAAATTGCATACAGTGTGGCTTATCATAGTAATTTAAATGCATTAATTTACGTGTGTGAACAAATGGTGCAATCAACAGTTCTGAGAGGAGCATGTGACTGGGGTGATTTCAACTGTTTGTCACCTTTGGACTCTTAGAAGTCACAATATTGTCTGAAATACGTAGAAAGTATTATTATAACACGCATTTCCTAAATGATTATAGTATGTATGATTTAAGTTTTACTTTACATATATAGTCTAACTCCACTTCTTTACACTTCTTTTGTATTGCATCACTATTACAATAAATGTGACATTAATATATTAAACACCTTTAATATTAAATACCTTCCTTTACCTGATGGTATTATGAATATTGCTCTAAGGGGCTGCGGAGGTCGGGGTTCAAATCTCCTCTGAGATGTACTGTCACTAGTTTCCCTCCCCCGAAACATTTCCACCGCCAAAAGTGATTCATGGCTGAACATATTTTAGGGATTTAAAAAAAATAAAGTTGTGAGTACCTAAGCGGGGCTCTACCGGTATGATTGGTTGGAGTTCCAACTCTCCCTCCACGAGAATGCGGATACACTTACATCCCACTATTACAAGATATTGTTGCTTATCAAAATAATTTAAATGCGTTAGGTGAACTTGCCTTACCTTAAGCATTTAAAAAAAAATTTAACAACATTTTCTTACTAGTTTTTTTAAATTGGCATTCAGAGAGTGCAGTCACAACAACATAGAGGTTTTAGCAATATTATTTAGATCTTTGCTGACTGTGAGTACTTTGATGTCTGGTAGACAGACGACTCTGGCGACGGGTATTCTGGTGACTTTAGGGGTGGCGTTGTGAAGGGTGGTGGCGGGTGGTATGGAGCTCGGAAGTGTGGTGGAGGCCTGGGTAACACGGCCACAACGTCCCCTTGTACACAGCACATTCCATATCACACAGGTAAGTATCCTCGATTCTCTCGTAGGGTAGTACTTCATTGGGTATTATCGCGTGAAAGGTAGAGTCGCATAACTCGATGTAGCCGATCAGGGCCTTCATTTACTCGATTATTAATTGGTTCTATGCTAATTCATCCATCCAATTTCCTTCTATAGTTATAATATAATTGCAATCACCATCGGAATCATCGTCTGTTAAATAATCTGGATTTTGAAAAATTATTTTTCTTGTTTGTAAATTATTGTGCATTCTACATAAATCTTTATCTATTATTATAAATAATGGTTGTGTACAGCAATGCGCACAATAGTTATCAGTGTCCCAAACTATTTCATATAATAGGTTTTCAGCTTTTACGACTGTGAGAAATTCATGTCTCATATAAAAGATTATTTTTTCTTTCCATAAATTTTCAGAGTATGGAGTTAAAAAAAAGTGGCTTATTTAAAAAAAAACATGCTTCACATTAATCTTGTTCTATTGTTATTAGTTAATTCGTATTTAACAATAAACCTAAATTGTATGTGATTTTCCTCAAAGGCAAAATCTGGAATTTCTGCTGGTAAACACATAATTGCAACAAAATCTTGTGCAGATAATGCATATGATCTATTAGGTGAAAAGCTCATGTTTTCATCAATGATATTATTAATCTGACTTTCTTCTATTTCTTTTTCTAATGGAAATATTTCTTCACAATATAACCAGTCATGTAACAATTCTTTCTTTACTAGTTCTGGTAAATATTTGACTTCATTCCAATTAAATTTATATTGTTGTCTTACAGCTATATTAGTTATTTCATATAAAGATGGTGTTGTATATTTATTTTTTCCAAGTCTAGTAATGGAGATTGTAAGAATTCCTCGCCAGGGATGTTGCTTTATTTTAATATAATAAGAGGCAAATGCTCTAGCAATCATCAATAATAAACATGTCCAGAGGACGGGAGGGGAGAGGAATTAACGATTAGCAATCATCAATAATCAACATGTCTGGGGGCGGGAGGAGAGCGGGAGGGGATTTCGTAACTCTCTCAGCGTTTGGGAGGTGGTAGCAACATTCCCGGTGGTGGGAGGGGAGGGGGGAGAACAGCCAGGACAGAGATTGCAACAACAACATTGAGTAATCATCACACTCTCACCGTCATGGTCATGTTCAAGGTCAAACTGGGCTGATCAACCCTAGCAATCATCAAGAACCAACATGTCCGAGGGTGGAGGGGAGGGGGAGTAGGGGACTGGATTTCGTATAGCCCAACAAGTTTGGAACCCAAGAAAAGAGGTCAGGAGGATGGTCGGAGGGGAGGGGGAAAACCAACAGCCAATCAGAGAGCGAGGAGGCTTGGTCGGTCACGTGATCAATTTCAGCCAGTCACAGAAGTGGGGTGACGGGTCGAGAACACTACTCAGTGGATAGGATTATTTTTTACCAACTTCTGAAACAGCATACTCAGTTTACGTTAAAACACATTGTTTGTTTAAAAGTTAGGTTAAAAAAAATCTAACAATATTTTTGTATCAATTACCAAAAATGACAGACAAAAAATTCAATATGGTTGCATTTTGACATCAAATATTGTATACAACGAGGTATTGTAAATTTTAAATACATTCATCTTGAACTAATTGGCGGAGTGTTCTTAGAGACAGAAATAGTGAGTTAGACATATTATACGTTACTTTTGTTAGTTTGTAGTTTAAGGAAGTCCTTATATACATAAAACTCTCGATTCAAATGTATATATTTAATTCCCACGCACCAGGGATCACTGGTCTGGTGATCCTTGATAGATACAAAGGATACAAGACTGGATGCCGCTGCATTGCCTTCTCTACATGAATATGAGCGGGCTCTTCTGCCATGCATAATAGTGCATCAGTAGTAATGTTATGCTTACCTGAGATGTGATCTGTGGTGAATATGAATATCGACAACCTCCACACCCAACTTCCAACTTTTACTAATTGTTTAGGGTGACTCCATATCAAGGTGAAGGCCATGTTGTCAGTATAACGTTCGAATTCTCGTGGTTCTAAATAGTCAGCAAACTTTTCAACAACACCTTTCAGAGTAGGTGAGCGTTCGTCTAGCGAACGCAACTAGCCGAACGCTATCCGACGTCCTTTTGGCAAGCACAGCTCCCAGAGCTACAGAAGATCCATCCACACAGAAAAGAAAGAGGATTGAAAAGTCAGGCATATGCAACACCTCCAGAGACATGAGCTTGTTTTTTTTAGGGCAGTGAACGTTCGGGACTCTTCCTCCCCCCAGCAAAACTTAACATATTTCTAATTTATGGCGTTAAGGGGAGCCTCATTCTTCGAAAACAAGGGAGTGAATTTGGCGTGGTACGCGTACATTCCAATAAATCTCATCATTCCTTTGAGGTTCTTGGGTGGAGTATACTCACTTATTATGGATTTAACACGTTTGGAATCGATGGGCAAATTACCCGATGAAATAACATATTTCAGAAATTTAATAGACGATTTAGCCCACGTGACCTTTTCAACATTCATCGTCAACTCAACACTTCACGAACGTCTTACTGATGGACTAATAGCTCTTCCAGGGAGTTGCTGTATACACAAATATCGTACAGGTAATTTAATATATATTTATACTTAAATCAGAAAGGACATAATACACAGGACGCGACTTAATGCTTGACCTCCAATACTACAACTGAGTGGGACACGGTTAAACTCATACAATCGCCAGGGAGTCACAAAAGCAATGTATTTCTTAGATTGCTCCGGAAGAGCACATTGCAGGAAACTAGAATTCAAATCTACTAAGCTAAACACCCTACCTCTTCCCAAGTACTGGTAAGCAGACTCCACATTGAGCATGGGGTAAGGCTCATATCGAATTTTTATTTATCAGTAAAACAGTATTTTAAGAATGGAATACAACCTTCAACGAACCTAGAGTAGAAGGTCGAATAGTATAAAATAGATGTACCGTTGGTACAAACAAATTTTAGTTATTAAATTAAAAGCTACCTCCTACGCTTTCAAGAGTCCGCAGAAGACAACTCGCTTACCAATTTCCTAATACAGTGGTTCCCAATTGGGGGTCCGTGGCACCATTCCCATAGCAAAATCTAGCATCTTATTCCACACTTTCACATAAATTTATTAAAAAATACAACAATAAAAAAACTGTTCTTTACTTTTTCCTCAGGCGTTTTATATTCTTATTAATTTTTCTTATTTTGCTTTCCGTTCAACACAAACACTGACTAGCTGGCGTAAACTGATCTAGTTCTCTAATATCTTCCTCCCCGACTTCCTACCTCCCCCACTTCCCCCGAGAGACGATGAATTAGTTATGCAAGGTCCACAGCTTAATAAAATAAAATACGCCATCTCCTACCGTCCGTTTGCCTCGATGGTGACATCATGGCGAAAGTAGTTCTGCGCTTTTAGATGAGCTCTCCCTCCCCCCTGCTTTCATTTAAATATGTCTTTGCCACGCCTGCATCTGATTGACCTAGAGTTGACCTTGCCATTATATTGGATGGTGTTGTACAGGTTTCCATTTTCTAGCCACCCAACAGGCAGTGCTTTGAGATTCGCGGAAACCGTATGAAGTTTCGAAAACCTATCTGATACAAGCATATAAGGAGGGCGGTTCCGATGGAGGTAGTTCAACTAGTAAAAAATGAAAGCGTGGCTACAAACAGGATCTCTGATAAGATCAATAAATGATACGGAGGAGGAAATAAAAGAGTCTCATGTTGATGAAGTTTTTAAGATTATTAATTTTACCAAATCTAAGATCTTATCAAAATTTAACGAAGAAATGGGAAGCTAATATTTGCAGCTACTTTTGCATACAGAAGTGCGTTGGCTGTCAAGGTGGAAAATATTGAAGCAATTCTTTGAGTCATGGAGTTAAGTACGACTTTTTCTGTCGCATTCAAATTTTCCATGTCATTTGAGCAATTTTACATGGTTTTGTTTGTCAGCCCACTTATCATACGGTTTCGCATACTTTAACACTTTAAATACGAGCATGCAAGGTAGTGATGTGAATATTGTTTATGCCGAAGATAAGATTGGGGTAGTGATTACAAATTTATCGCTATGGGAAATCTGAGTAAAAGGTGATAGCTGCACCAACATTCCAACACTGGAGACATTTCTGGAGTCCACTGACAAAAAAATTGCTACCAGAAGTAGAATATAACACCAATGAGAACCTTCGTGATTTAGCGACTAGCTTCAGAGATTACTTTCCTGCACCAAATCCGGAAAACTCGTGGATAAGGAATCCTTTAGAACATGGTGATGTACAACTCACAACTCTATCTGCAGGAGAACAAGATGCACTTGTTGATGTGACTTGTTATGGTTTATTGAAATAATTTATCAAAGAATGTAGACTGGACCAATTCTGGGTTAAGGTTTTTCCTGATTATACAAAGTTAGGTGAAAAAGCTTTGAAACGTCTAGTTCCCTTTTGTTTCATGGGTTAGCCCAAATGTAATCGCAATCATATTCCCATCAACCGGGGATAAGTGAACGATTCGTTATAATGAACATGAACATTTACTTGTTAAATAATGCAATTACAATTTTATTAATTCCACCTCTATAAATATGATAATAATAAACTATAGCTCGTTTGGTTAAAATAATATAAACACAGGGGCGATTCCAGAGGGGGCGCGCCCTCTCAAGAAATTTTTAGTCAGTTAATAATTAATAAATTAAACTAATTAAATCTATGTTATAGTCACTACTTGTTGTAACGTCACGTAATATTTCACTAACCAGTTGTTTCGCGTGTCAATCATTGATTTACGATTTTAACACGCAATTTCACTGACAAAAAGTAACAAAAATCATAATTTGACGGTGAACTTATGTGCGTTTTTTTTCTCAAAATTTTCTAATTAATTTTTAAATCACCCACAAATTTTGAAGTATTTTTCCATCAGAATTTCCTTAGGGGGAACCTCCCCGCCCGGTCCCGTGAGAGTGCCCCCTTCCCATCACGAAAACTCTATATCTGCCCCTCTGTAAACGTAGCCCGACAATATACAAATGCCAAATAATTACAAGTCCATAATGACTGAGAATAATCCCTAACATTCGCTAGCGTTATTTACACATCGCCAATATTCCCAAATAACAATACTAAATACCAACAATGTTAACGTCTCAAGTTCAAATTGACTTGTATCATATCTATATTTATTTACGATATCCTATCAAAAAGGTTCTCACAAAACCATAACAAAATATCAAATTTACCAAGTTTAACATTAGAATGAATAATAAACTATGAAATCTCGCAGTATACTAGACTGCCTATGACGTGGATATTGAGGTACGAATATCGGTCGGGTGTAAGGGAGGTTTTTCCAAAATGGTTTTCCATTTTCCCTTCATGCAAATGCAGGTACATTTTCTTTCATCCCTAGAACTATTAGCGTAATTAGTACATACGCGTATAACTCGAACAGGCAGTATGACGTGGTGCTAAAAAAACTACGCTCTTCTTTAACTTGAATCTTTATATGTTCTTTAACTTGAGTCTTTATATTTTCTTTAACTTGAGTCTTTATATGAAACTTTAACACAAATTCTAATTTATTAAATCTACGGAACTTCAAAAAACGTTTACTTTTAAAGTATGAGAACGAAAAATAACATGAAAACGTATAATTTTAAATTCTGAGACCAAAACTTAATTTGGAAAAATGACAATAAATATATTTTAAATGTATCGTTACATTGTAGAAATGCACAGGATAATGAATTAGCTCCATCAAATTGATGCCCAACCAAGGGTGGTTTTCCATTGCCACTATAGGCATGTTATAACTACAATTAACCTCCAAGGAGAGCTAGTAGGCATTTAGGGAGTGGGGAACGCAAGGGAGATAAAGACGATCCACACAGCAGGCAGTGACGTACCCTCTTTCTTCCACATGGACTATTCTCGACTCCGTGTCATCCGGCCTGTATTATATTCAATACAGTTAACCTGACTGACCTTGGCGTGGCTAACTAGTCAGAACTCATTTATTGCAGTGGACGAACGTGTATCGGAACGTGTCTTGGTCTGGTGTCCGTTGATAGAAGGAGTGAATGGGGCATATATTCGATATGTTCAATTCTGCCGTAGGTTCTTCTTGTATTTCGTTGTGTCTCTTTAAACGATACGTAAGTTTCACTTTTTTACTGAAATAAGCTTAGATACCTCTGGGTTGGACTTAAAATAGTAATGTTTTTGCTGCATTAGATTGGAAATTATATTTTACACTGTGCTTGTGAATATAACCAAGTGAGTAATAGTTTGTATACACGAAATAAATGTTTTTACTTTTGGATTATGAAATTATATCTAAGCAATTCCGATAAACAACAAACTGAACAGTTTTACATTTAAACCATTATTGATCTACCCAAATCATGTAACGCTAAAAATATGGGCACACTCAGACTTTATCATTAGAAATTGTCATTAAAACTCAATAAAAACGATTACTCAGGTTTCAATGACTAGTTTTCTTTTAGTTTAAAGCGAATGCGACTCTTGTCACCTTACCGGAACCGCACGCACCCTTGTTAACAAGAGTAATGAAGTGTGTGGTGAGGCAATGTTAATTGAAACATATGAATGTTCACCAAATGCCAGATTAGTCTTTTCAAGGCACTCCATAATAATTGTTATTATCTATGTATACTATATTCGCGGTTTATTTACTGATGGGATATAAACAGCTATTATTATTATTATTATTATTTAGCACCGCTTCTTACTAGCCACTCGGGCGATACGCTCCCAATATTGAATTGTGGTGCTATATACGTGGTTTTATTTTACAGGAGCCCCAGGAAGAGAAAGATACAGGAGACACCAAGTACCAGATCAAGCCTAAACGTGACTTGCGAAGCCAGTTCTTGCTTCAGATGGCAAACCGAGAACGACGCAAAAGGGAAGAGTTAGAGGAGAAGGCCAAGGAGGTGGAGAAATGTGCCATTGAGGTATAGTAATTTATGATTCGCTTAGACAGTGTACATACAAAGCTTCTATAACTAAAACATATTAATAAAATTAACAAAAAATTGTTATATTTGTTTATTTCTATTTAATTATTTAGTATAAGAATACAACAATCGAAACATATAATATTATCTATATCACTTTCGGTTTTAGGTCACTTACCAATACTTATCAACTTATCTATTACGCTGGAATCTTACCAGCACGTCATCTCGCTTCCTCCCCTCCATCACATGGAAGCAATGGCTATCCAACTGGTGACCTCTACCGGCTCAGTGCATCTCATCTCCATCTACTTACCTCCCTACCACCGGTTCGACTGGGTAACTGTAGTGGACATGGAGGCTCTGCTGCGAGGTACCACACCTGTTTTAATTGGTGGTGACTTCAATGCTAAGCATCCTTTGTTGGGCTCCAAAATTATGAATGCTCGTGACGGATTTCTCCGTGGTGTCATGGATCAACATAGTATGGTTGCTTTCGGCCCTCCCACACCAATCCATATCCCTCCTATTCCCATTGGTTTCCCGAACGTCCTCAACTTTGTTGTCACCAAAGGGATCAGACAGCGATTGGCGCTGAAGTCTCTAGCTGAGCTAGACTCTGATCACAATCCCGTTCTCTTGAACCTGGAACATGCAGTGTCCTCCACAGAACACTCTAAAAAATCTGATATAAAGTGCACTGACTGGGACAGGTTCGCGAATGTGTTGAGAGAGAGGTTGGGACCCACCAGTAGATTTAGAACAGCAGCAGAAATCGACTACGGTGCGGAATTCATAACTTCCACCATCAAGGAAGCGTTCGAAGCTTCGACGCTGAGGTACCGTCCTAATAGGACACCACAGGCTTCTTTGCCCGATTATATCCTCAGGCACGTACGGGAGAAAAATTGGCTGAGGAGGGCTTGGAAAATCTTGAATGACCAGGTATACAAGGCCAACTATAGACGCAAAGTTCATGCTGTTCGTGAGATGGTCCAAGAATACCGAAACAGTGTCTGGGCAGACAAGATTGAGAGCCTGTACATACAGACAGGTCCCTGTGGCTCATGAAGAGGAACTTGATGTGGGTCCCCACACCAAGACTGCCTATTGTAAGATGAAATGAGGTGGTGAACTCTGACCAGGAGAAGTCCGACGCTTTCGCTGAGCACTTAAGGAGCAATTCATACCGACTGACGACCCACCAGACCCGGTGCACATTTCGCACGTGACTCAAATCATCGGTGCGGTCTCATACAGACCCTTGGATGAACCTTAATCTAGAGAGGCGATAGAAATGTCGCGGGCGTTAGCCGCTCTAAGAATAAACAAGGCCTCTGGACTGTATGGTATCTATAATCCAATCCTTAGAAAGCTTCTCTTGGAGGCGATTAACGTCGTTCTGCTCCTGAGTTACTTCCCCGAGCTCTTGAAGCACGCCAACGTCCTCTGCTTTCATAAACCAGGGAAGGACCCAGCCATAGCTTTGTCTTGCTGACATATCAGTTTGATCGAATGTTTGGGCAAGTTGTTCGAGAGACTTCTACTAACGAGACCGACCCGACATGCTCGCGAGGCGGGCATCCTGGTGGACGAGTAGTTCAAATTTCGGGTGGGGGTGGGACACGCTACGTCTCACCAACTTGTCCGTCTTGTGGAACAGGTCACGAGGAACTTCAAATCAACAGGCTGACTGGTTCTGTCTTTCTCGGCGTGGCAAAGGCCTTCGACCATGTTTGGCATGAAGGTCTCCTTTAAAACTCCACTCCTTTCTATCTGGTTAAGGTTGTACAATCTTATCTATCCCACCGTACCCTCTCCAATTCCTTTGGGAACACACTTCCCAAGTCAAAAGATTCCGGCCTGAAGTTCCTCAGGGTTCCCTTGTGGGCCCGGTGCTCTTCACTCTGTATGTGAACGACATTACAAAATCCCCAGACACCAAGTTGGCACTGTAAGTGGATGACACGGCTATAGTAGGGGAGTCGTGGCGAGGGCATCTGGTGGAGAGGCGACTTTAGACACAACTGACGTTTGAGTGGGTGGATGACCACCTGGAGGACAAGTATTAACGTGGAAAAGAGAACAGCAGTGCTTTTCACGTGGAAAAGAAATTTCTACATGCAGGTCCTTCTCCGGCTGTTCGGAGAGCAGATGAGATAGACGAACAGTGATAAATACTCGGGACTTACACTGGACACCAACTGACCTGGTGACAACACTGTACTGAGATGGCAAAGTTTTGGAATCCTAAGCCCACTGCCTAACAGGCAAGCACCCTCTCTACGAGGAACGGTCTGACACTGTACAAGCAATTGCTCAGGCCGGTCCTCGGCTATGCGTTTCTCGCTTGGGATCACCTAGCGGACGTCCCAAATCTCTGCTCGGACAAGCGAAAAGTGTTAAAACAGTGGTTTGGGAGGCTCTCACAGACTAGTGTCTCCACACGTAACTCTAAAACCCCTTATTCGGTTTACCAAAATACTCCCCCCCCCCCNATTAATAATAAGTCATTTCTTTGTTTCAGAACTTTTGCGAAATGTGACAATCCGTTTGTTTTAATTTCCGAAAACCACATGCTGTGACCAATTTGTCGGTACGTGTTGGAGTTTGCTCTCGTGCTCCCCTTCAGGGAGCATCAACAGAGCATGCTAATCTGTTTCTGCTTCTGCTCAAATTTCAGTTGCTACAAAGCTCTGGTGCGCCACATGTTCTTAAAGAGCGAATAAATTGTCCAAGGTCACCTGGTGGTTTAAGGGTAAGGTGTCAGACTTCTGTGTTGGGGGTCCGGGATTCAATCATCGGTCTCTGCACATATTTATCTGATTTCCAAACCCTTCCTTCACCACTGACAAGACGTGTATTAATCACAACTTGTGACTGTGTTAAATGCCAGGCCTCAACCGTGGTCTGGATCCCACTTTAAACTGTAGGTCCTCCAGTTCATCTAACAATCACCCTAACATTGCACATTAATGTAAGTGCATATAACTCGAACGGGTAGTAAGACGAGGTGCTACTAATAATAATAGATTGTCCGAGGTTCCAAACCAGCAAAATTTGTCTTAATCCTCTCTCTCCACCTTCACCTATCCCACATAAACACACGCTGCCGGGACTCCTTCCGCTGACCTTTTCCCCCTTTCCAGCCACTTGTTCTTTTCTCTGTGATCTCACGGGATGGGCTACACCCGCCGCTCCGTCAAGGCCTACCGAGAGAAGACCCTGAAGAGGACGTCACCGACCAAGCAGTACTCCACTTGAGGGCCAACCTTCTACTGCCCAAACCTCAACGCCTGGCCCTCCGAACGTTCCCACTCCACTCCAACACTTACTAGAGTCCCTACCCCTAAGTTATCTCCTTCTTATCTACGTTTCCCCCCCACCAACTACCCGACCCACACCTACTTCTATTTCTCCTTTGAACCCCGAGGGCTATCATTTTCACACCATGATCACCCCCCAGCCCGCCTATGTTTTCTCCCCCATCTTCCTACCTCTGTACCCACAAGACCCACGAGACCGCTGTCTGACCACCAACGTCGCCCGGAGACTTGACTTATTCTAGACATAAACCAGTTACTCCCGAAGCCTAAAAATAGGTATAACAAGGTGTAATCGAGAGTTTTCATACACCTTAACTGAAATTCTTTTTAGATATTGGGGTACTCATTAAGGTATCAAAGAAATACATGTGGATTTTCTCGGGTTGCAAGTAAATATTTTAAATTCCACTGTTTATTAAATATAATATAATTAATGAATAAATAGTGAAATTAAAAATATTTATAAACCTAAATACTTACTAACTCTATGGCATTAGGAACTCGAATGTTCATTGCCATACTTAGAAAAGTACGCCACCTATCCCTATCTTGACCTAGTTTCATCTACTCCACTCTATTACACCTTATCTCTTTCAAACGTCATCCTATAATATGCGTCTAGGTCTTCCCAATGGTTTCTTCCCATTGGGCTTGACAGCCAAAGGTTTTAGAATCTTCTATTCGCACTACATATGCTTCCCACTGTAATTTATGGGATATGATTATCCTAACAATGTCTTGTGATGAGTACAGGTTATGTAACCTATCATTATTTTACCTTCTTCACTCCCCATTAGTCTCATCCCTTTTTGGACGAAAAATATATTCCTAAGCACATTATTTCAAAAACCATAAAATAATGTTCTTCATTTAAGGTAAAAGACCACGTTTCACACCCATAAGAAATAATCGGTAAAATTATTGTACAAAGCTAAATAATAAAGCAAAATATATTGCACGAAAATCATATCTACTTAAATTTTTCACATGTCCTATATCAATCTTAACTCTTTTTAATTTGTGTTAATTTCATACTTGGCCAATCTAAAACTCAATTTTTATTCATTATGGTTATCCAATTAGACGATGCGCCATACACTTCTCTAGATTATGAACTCCGTTGTACAACTCAAAACCTTTATCAAAATTAATATTATTGGATCAACTGGCAGCTTAGAAATTGACTAACTTTGTCTCTATAGACAGTCATTTTTTCTATTGTTCTCTTAAACTCGGTTCACACGCAACGTTTTTATACTCATTTATGACTGCTTAGGCAAAACTGAGTGGAAGAAAAGTTGCAACTCAACGGTGTCCACACAGTACAGTTTTCTACATCGTTTTCCCCACTTAGTTCCGGGAAATACATCATGGGGAAGTATTAGTATGGTCAATTTTAGCAATTTGTCTTGAAAAAAGAAGGCAAAACAAACGTCTTAAGTGCACGCGACGTTAAATATGATCCAAATATTGGCCACTGAAAAGACAAAAATTTTCACATGTGAGATTTAAACAAGATTTTTAAATTACGCAGTTCAGGGGTGTCCGAAAGAAGCTCACGTGAACATCAACGAAGATCAGTCATCGTTGAACAAGAATAAAAACTCGCCGCGAACCCTGTTTCTACGCCAATCTTGAAGGAAAACTGAGCAACATATGTAGAGAAGACGGAGGGGAGCGTCCACACGAGACCGACGTTCGTGCAGAGCAACGATAAATATTTTGTCGGGCTCAGTTTTTCGTCTCCATGTACCGTCTCCGCTCACTTAATATAATTGCACAGTTTTTCGGTCCACACAAAACATCTTGAACTACGCAGGCAAAACGTCGTACAAAACCTTGCTTGTGGCTTTACATTAATACTATTTTAGATATTTCTGCATTTCGTTGATTTGACTTCTAGATCTTTTTACAAGATTTGGCTAACGCCTGTTAAAGTAAACCTTGATTTTTATATTAAGCCAACTTTCGATCACCAACATTTATTGAAAGTCACTAAAAATTTGAGTTATCAATTTATTAATAAAAGGTTCATCTAAAAGTCATCAAAACCTTGTAATAATTTTCCCTATGCATTTCTACCTACTATATTATTTATCTTTACATTACTAATGAAACAGACTAAGAATATGCAATAAGTTATTATTTTAACGTGAAGCGAATCTGAGGGAAAGATAAAGTCCTGACTTCTAATTCCTAAATTATATCTGTTCCAATCAAATATCTTATCATAGATCTAATCTTCTTCATAGGATCAACATGAACAGTTTTCAACTTCCTCCAATTATGTGTCACTCCTTTCAATGAAGTTTGCCAACATGATAACGCCGAACTGTTATTTAAATATTGTTGGGCAATACAGGCTCTTTACATATACACGGCAATCTCTTTACAATCTCGCAACAATGTGGCAAACAGATATGAGCACTACTTATCTGTTCTTATGAACAGCTAAAAAGAAGCCACTTAAACATTCTCAGCGTGTTTTTTGAGTCCTAAATAGAAGTATCAATCCTCCTCTATTACTACATTTTTGCCTTTTAGCCAACATTTTATCATACTATTTATCATCTTCTCACACTGCCACCATCCATAATGGAATGAATCGCATCCGAATCTACGTTCATGTTAACCAACCGAGTCCTTTTTTCTATCTAAAACGGTCGACAATAAAAAACAAAACGTAATACTTGATTTTCTTTTCAGCAAATGTTTACTTCATTTTCATAACTAATGTGTGTCATACTACACAAACAGAGCAGTTATTTTACAGGCATCCCTATTCACCTGTTCGGATAAATTCTCATCAACTTGCTCAAATCAGTCCTTCCTCTGACGACGGCAAAGATTGAGCAGATATTGAGATAGCTGTCTGAACATAATTCACTATTGTCGCCTCATCCGAAACACACTGGACATATTTTTCACAGTGCCATCATACCTATCGTTAGAATTGTCATTGCATAGAGCATCTTTCACATTGTCAAATCCTGTCTCTTATTTATTGCACATGCTTAATTATTTACTTACTGTATCATTAGGAACTCGAAAGCTTATTGCCAATATGGCGCGCTTTTACAATTTGAAATATGCTCATGAGGGAATTGACCACCGGTGAACTCGAGAAGAGAGAGAGAGAGTTTTACCCATTTAAGATACAATCTCCACCAACTG
>CABFOV010009424.1:0-14846 GCA_902141375.1 Timema poppense
TATCGAATATCAATGGTTTTAGTTATAGATGGTTAACATTCTCAAACCACAAACTGTACTTAATATTACTACAAAAGCATTCTATAATATTAATTGTGTTAGAGATAATTATATTGCGCGTCGGGACTACAACATTCCTAACCAAGTCTGAGAGAAACATTATAAAGTACTAATGTGACGTTCCCCAGAGGGCGCTCGTATGTACTAATCGTACATCCTTTCTGTGGAGGCTCTTTCCACGTCAAGATGAGATGAAAAGATGGTGATGGTACCAGTGGAAACTCTTAACTCAGCTTAAGGTGGGCTGGAAGGAAACACGACAAAAGGCCAATGTTTTTGCAGTTTTAACGACGAAACTTTTTTTTCGCCAAAGTAGATAAAATATTGTTCCAGTGCTAACTATAACAAGTCACAAGTATATTCCTTAGCCATAATTCCTATATTGCTATTCCTTTTAACAAAGGGAGTTTTATATGAAAAATCAATAATTCTAGAGTTATTTTGACTGTCTGTGAGATGTCTCTGGAAATTTTTGACTAATGAAGTGCAAGAGGCATTAATCAAATCTTCCGTTTTTTATCTGATCAGTTCATGTAATCTTTTATAAGTAAGTTAGTCCGAGCCCTTATTTAACCATATAAGTTGACAGCTATATTTTTGACTTGATAGTTACATGTAAACTCTTTTTAAATAATGTATGTAATTCCTAGCCCTTCCTTTTATATAGGAGAGTTTTATACAAAAAAAATGATACTTTTGGGCTTGTTTTGATAATTTTTTTAGGATTCCCTGGCTATTTTGTAGTAAAGAAGTGTCATATAAACTTTAATAATTTTCTATTTACTATCTGATCGTGTCATATGAACAAGTTTTATGTAATTAAATCTGAGCCATTCTTTATACCATGTAAGTTGACTATAGAAAAACCAGGTTAAGTTATATTTTTTATCCGATCGTGTTATGAAAACTCATTAAGTAGGTAGTTCCAACCCCTTCATTTTAAATATGGGAGCTTTGTATGAAAAATCGATATTTTTAGAGTTATTTATATTGTTTTTGAGGTGTCTATGGCAATGTTGTACTATTGAAGTGCAAGGGACTTAATTAAAAGTTTCAATTTTTTATCTGGTTGGTTCCTTTAAATCTTTTTATGTAAATTAGTCCAAGCCCTTTTTTTACCATATAAGTTGATTATAAAATAGGAAGGTAAAGCTATTTTTTCTATCTGATCGTTACATGTAAACTCTATTTAACTAGGTAGATCCAAACACTTCTTTTTACATAAATGAGTTTTTTTTTAAGAAAAATTGATAAATTTGGAGTTATTTTGATTATTTGTTAGGTGTACTTGGCAATTTTGTAGTATATAAGTGCCAGATACACTTTTTGATTATTTTATTTATTATCTGATCCAGATATATGAACTATTTTTACTAAAATAGGTCTGATTCCTTCTTTTTACCATATAAGTTGACTATAGCCGAGCCAGTGAAAGCTATATTTGTTATCCGATCGTGCCATATTAACTCTCTTAAAGTAGGTAATTCCAAGCCCTTCCCATTACATAGGATTATTTTACATTAAAATCTATATTTTTTTTAGTTCTTTTGATTGTTTGTGAGATATCTATGGATATTTTTTAGTATTGAAGTGCAAGAGACATAATTTAGTATTTATATTTTATATTGGATTGGTTCATGTGAACTTTTTTTTAAATGTAAGTTGGTCCAAGCCCTTCATTTTACCTTATATGTTTAGTATAGAAGAGACAGTTACAGCTGTATTTTGTATCCAATTGTGTCATGTGATATTTATTTGTGTAGGCTAGTCTGAAAGGGGCTTTTATTAAATAAAAAAAGAGTGTTTTTTTTCATTTATTTGATTTGTTTCCCAATTAACCTCTATGTCGTCTCTGGTACCACTAATATTTAACATCATTTTAATAGAATTCTATTGTAAAACAATATATTTATAGACATATAAAATATAAGTATTCTAGGAATTCCTGCCATCCTAGTTAACTATTAATTATCTAAAAAACCACACCAGAGAATATTTTGCCATCAAAATTTATTCATAATAAGGTACTATCATCCTACCATCACTCCACTAAGCTTTGTACTTGTATTATTCTTTTAGTTGTAAAATAAAATATTCATCTCTTGCTACCGTTTTATTATTTATAATGAGAAAGGTGATTTAAAACATAGATTTTAATTCTCTTCGCATGGTTATATAAACGTTTCTTGAACATCTGTCATGAGCGTGTTGGCTTTATCTAACAAACTTTTTAGATTAAGAGGAAAAGGTTGTCATTAAATTCTAGAACACTCTTGACAGATATTTAAGAAATGTTGTGGTCACCATCTGAAAGAAATTAAATTCTCGGTTGGTACTATATCAATATTTTATCTATTTTAGCTTAAAATATTTTCCTTAAAAACTGCAAAATCAGATACATTTTCCCGCATCCCAGTTTAACTCTATTTAACCAAACCTTGTTGAACATTAGGGTGATTCTTCTTTTCGGGAAAAATATACAAGGTTCCAGCTAGTAATCAAGCTTAGGACCCCTAAGATCATAGAAATGTGCACTGAGCACTACAACACGGATACGATTATTGTTAAAGATACATCACCTAGACTTAATGCTGGCTGGAATTATTGTATTTTCAATATATTTATTTACTGAAGTAAACGGGAGGACTCAAATTGAGGAAAAAGTTATACCTGTCAGCTAGTCCAGACGAGTTGAATATCAACCTTTAATTCCATTCAACTATTAACCTAACCTAACCTAACCTAACCGAGCTAAACATAACCAAACCTAAACTAACATACTTAAGCTTAACTTTATAACCTACCCTCCCTGTTACATTTTGAACAAAATTATAATTAAGCTAGTTCTAACTGCATAGCTACAGATGTTTTCACAGCTTTCTCTCTCTCTCTCTCTCTCTCTCTCTCTCTCTATATATATATATATACTTTTATTGGGAGGCACTTCGGTTGCGTTATTTTATAAGGCGTAATTATCGCAATAGACTAGGCTGACTATAGTGAAAAGATCGGGGCTAGATTCCCGGTTGGGTTAGCCGAGTGTTGTTTTTCCTAAATAGTTTTTTAATCTCTCGACACAAAAGTATGTATAAACGTCCTCGAAATTCATCCTTCTTGATTCCTAACACATTAGCATAATCAGTTCTAATAGGTCTATCCCAAACGGGTAGTTAAACGGGGTGATAAATATATCAGAAATATAGTGGACTAGACACCCTGACCATTTTTGCACTGCATCCCATTACACATTCAAGTAAAACGCGATTAACTGCAATATACTAAAGGATAAAGGTATAATTTTAGAGGAAGATTATCTGCTATTGTGTTAAAGTATGAGAATCTGTTCTAGAAAACCAACTCAAAGAATAAATTATAATATTTAAACCCTGACCTCTCCACCATTATCAAACCAAGCTAGACGGTTTTGACATTTATACTGTGTGACTAGCAGTGTAAGCTCTCTCTCCCTCTCTCTCTCTCTCACACACAAACACTTTTATAAGGTTTTTTTTCTTTCCTGTTTGTCGTATGTTTCTACTTTAACAAATAGGATGCGTTGATTGGTTTTCTAGTCAGTCGGAATCTAATTGCAGAAGAGCTAATTAGAAAGTAAGTTGTAATTACTTCACTCGCTTCTAAAAATGGAGTAATCCACATAATTAATTATTGTGAATAAAGTTCTAAGAACTATACAATAGAGTAAAATGGATCTTCACTTAACTTTCTAACAAAAAATATATATCGCTTGATCTACTTTTTATTTAATATTAATAATTTAGTTTCAAATTGCTCTTAATAATTAATGATCTTAGACTGTTTAAAATAACACATTATATATTTTGACTGGTATTTTACAAATGTAATAAAAACTAAATACGAAACTTTTGTAGGACTACAAAAGAAAGAACACTTTATTTATTTGTCTAACATTTAACCAATATCAACTTCTATTCAAGGCCAAAAAACGGCACAGTCTTTCTGTGATAAGGGGAAAGCTGTATAAGAAATTTTCTTTGCATGTGACTTAATAAAAATAGATTTTTTATATGATAATCAATTTTAAATTACATTTATCGAAGATTGAGTGTGCTCAAAACCATTTAAACAAAGAAAAGTTATTCTATTTAGTGTTTATATAACAAATAATTGAATTTTAAAAAACTTCTTACTTTATTATATTTTATCTTGAAGATTTTTTAGCTCATAATATTAATTTCTTTATCTTTAATAAGACTACTTTATAAAAACCTTCTGCAAGGAATAATAATTTTAACGCCTTTGTTAACAGTATATTTGCAATTCTTCATTTTTAAGATACCTATATTTTCATACTACTGTTTTAATTAATCATGCTTCAAGATTTCTTCTTCCTCTTTTAATTTTTTTAAATGATTTTAACTTATTCTCTTGTAAAGCATTAATTTAGGTTTATATATATATATATATATATATATATATTTTCCTGTGTTTTACTACCGGGTTTATATACTATATAATTCCTACTGAGCAATATCTTATAACTATTTCATATACTAAGTAGGTTTGTTTGAATACCATGCAGTAATAATGAACCGATTTGCTATTTTTTTTATTGGATTAATTAACGTTAATTCTCTTAATTGACTGTTTATATCAGCACACTATCTATTAAACAAACTTAAATCTAGAAGGGACCCTTCAATATTCTCTTTAGCCTTTAATTAATCAATGTGAAAAGGGATGTTCCAATTTACCTAATAATGAATGTTTCAGCCATGCACGGATATGAGCTAAGGACGCTTAGCAATGAAAGAATACCTAGTATAATGTGTTATTTTAGCTATGAAATGGATGTAAAATATGGGACTTACAACAGAGTCTATTTGAAGAAGTGGAAACAAATTGGTACTATATCCATTGTATACTAAATATGAGTAATATTTTGAACCTTTCCATTGATATATATATATATTTATATATATAGTACATACATATGTTCTAATTTATTTTATAAGATTTCTGAAACTTCAACTTACCATAAAATCTATCAGATAAATCGAATGTTGGGCCTAGGTTTATTATTATTTAAATTAAAGTTAAAAATATATCAGAAAGTGTCCACTTTTTGGATGTTTGTGAAAGACATTGAAGAAATTATCTCTGGAGGTAGTTAAAAAAAATAATTCTCACACATTATATATTAGTAGCAAAAAAAAATTTGTATGGTGGACTGCATATAATTATCTTCTATATTTATCTTAGAATAAGGACACATACTAAAAACTAACTTGATTTGTGAAAGAAAAATAATCAAGTTATTTAAGAAACACTCCAACAAAAACCTAAATGAAATAATTTACACTATTACAGAAAAATTTAGAAATTAGGAATATCTCGGTTCACCAGAGTGTATAAACATCAATTTCAAAGAACTTTTTACTTTTATTTTCTCAACATCTTACAGGTAGAGAAAGTATTGTGATCGTCAACAAAATCTAACTCGAAGATTTTGAAGAATTTCGACGTTTCATGAACCCCTAAATCAAAAAATGTGTTTTTTGAAATCCCGTCTGTCTGTCTGTCTGTCTGTCTGTCTTTCCAATTAGAGCATAACATATTTTACCGGTCGGACTAAAACTTGGTAACTGGGGTTTATGTAGCGTTGTCTTAAGGCATTTTTTGAATTGGATATCTAATCTTAAAACTAAGGGTAGTTTACTAAAGGGCAGTAAGAGAAAAAAAATGATTTTCTCAAAATCGGCTCTAACGATTATGATTAAAATACATATCTAGATGTTGATTAAGATTTTAAATAAAATGGATATTTTCATTTTTCCGTGAAAATGATTTTACTGTACTTTACAGAAAAGAAATTTCTGTATCTTTTAGCACATAAATAAAATGGATATTTTCATTTTTCCGTGAAAATGATTTTACTGTACTTTACAGAAAATAAATTTCTGTATCTTTTAGCACTACGGATTAATTCCTGATATAATAATGCTGTGATGATATTTAGGTTGTCTATAGCTCCGTGGTCGAGCGCCTATCATCACTGTACAGAATAGGTACCGTTTTACTAGATGTCAATTGCTTTGTGGTCGAGCACTAATTAAATCGGTATATTTAATAAATGAAAGAAATAGAACTACTGATGGCTGTTGATTCACACACGGTTTATTTAAATGACATCTGTAAATTACTTACAGCGTTGTTTGTGACTGACTGACTTGTATGACGATGCTTGGATGCCTTAAACATATGCACAAGCGGCTTATATATGACATACCCCTTGCCTCTTGGTCCCTTCGTCAACAGTGTAAAAACCATCTAATAGAAAGAGTCCTGGAGACAGGTGATGTGAAGGCTAGCTTTTTATTGGTATAGGGAACTAGAGTCTTTTGCTAAATACTGCGGAGTTGTTCTTTTAAGATGAAAAATTGTATAAAAAATATATTTTAATGGTGTAATCCTTTTCACATTATTTCTGAAATGCACGTGTTTCTTCATGGATATATCATAAAAGGATACTCTGCATATAATACTTTAAAGAAAAATTACCTTCATCAATTACTTTTTACATATTTTAGAGTGATCTAAATCAATATCATTACAATCTCCGCAACTATTTTAGATATTAAATAACTTATCATTGCAAAATTAAAAGTAATATTAAAAACTTTCATTTGAAATATTTTTTTTATATAACCAGCAGTTTCTGAGACATTTGCAAATATATTATAACAATTCTTTGAGCTTTAGCTGTAAAGATATACTACTTAAGTCTTAACAATATAGTTCTCTAATACCATAGAGTTCTAATAGTTAAGTCTCTCAAAAAGTGTATGTTCACTTTCTTTCAACCTCTAAGCTTAAATGTTTTTACAACAATGATCTAACTCTTATTATTGTAGACTAAATAGTCAATATTTTTATAAATTTTATTGGTCAAATTTAGAAACTAGGAATTTATAGCATTTTGTTAATTATAAGATGTACAATCTTTAAGAAAATGTCCAAAATCTAACTGGAAGTCGACATTTTAATACGACCCTTGGTAGCCGAATACAAAATTTTTAGTTTTTCGATATTTTCAGGGAATTATTGTGATCTCCAAAATAAGTCGAACTCGAGATTTTAATGAATGTTAAAATTGAATGATCCCACTTATATAAAAAAAACGTTGTTTTCGCAAAGCTGTATGTCTGTCTATCTGTCTATCTGTTCGTCAGGTTGTACTTCTTGATATAGCCTAAACCATTTTACCGATTGGGCTACAACTTTTTATTTTTAGTTTTCATTGGGTTTCCCCTAGAGGTTTTTGGAATTTGATATCCAACCCTAAAATTAACGATAGTTTACTGAGGGGCAGAAAGAGAAAAAACAGATTTTTTTCACAATTTCATCCAAACTATTTTGATAAAATTGTATAAATGTATATTGTTTATCATAGTTAACTTGATATAAATTCTCATTTTCTCATAAAAATGAATTTTAGGGTACTTCACGTGAAGTAAATTTTCCAATTCTCATAATTTCTTCTCAAGTTCTAGAGATATTAAATAGCTAATCATTTTAAATTTGCAGTACTATTAAATATAAAAATATTTTATTTGAAATAAGTTTTTATAAAATTAATAGTTTTTGAGTAATTATAAACAAATGTATGTACTTTTTAATTAAGGTTGTTGCGAAATTAATTTTATTCTTAAACTTTTTGGTGGATAAAGCTAATTACTTTTTCTCGATTTTTCTGTAACAGTGTTCCTTGTTCTTCTTAATGCCATATATTATGTAAGGATCAAATATTTTATTTATGATCTTTGTGAAGTGTTTTTAAAAAATGTACTTAATATTTGGTTTCACAAATCTTAGGAGATTTTATTAGTCAAGTCAGAAAAATTAGATTTATTTTTATGATCTTTTGTGGTCACAGATGTTTTCATTTACTTAATGTTTATGTAGAAGTGTATGCTATTTGCTTTATACTTTTTACTTTTTTTGACCCATTGGAGAAATAGGTATTGTGAGATTTAAAAAAATTGAACTAAAAATTTGATAATTTTAAACGTGGACCCATTGATTCATAAAAGTGGTTTTCGCAACGTTCTTTATCTGTTTATTCGTTTTTCTATAATTCAGCGTAGAGCCGAAACTATTTTAAGATCAGGACAAGGAAAGTTGTATTACTATTAGAAATAAAAATATTATAATCTGGGATCTATTTTTATAAAACCAATAGTTTATTTTCTATAAGCAAGAATATATATATTTGCTACACTAAATATAAATATAAAATAATATATATTATATGGCACACTGACACATAAAACTAATTTCTATACTGTTACTCACCTAGGTGGCTAAGTTGGCTGAAGCGTTAGTTTACATGTTGAGCTAGACTGCTGAGGATGGAGAGATTGAGGTTTGAATCTCGGTCGGGTGATTTGGGGAAGTTTTCCTAAACAGTTTTCCACTCTCACTCCACGTAAATGCTGGTTCACTTCCTCTACATTTAAGCCTTACAATTCCTAATATATTAGTGTATTGCCTAATTGTATAAACCGAATGGGTAGTAAGACGCGTAGCAAATTTTTAAAAAAAATCACCCCTTCTGATAAATCTGATTTTACACTATTAGGATATTTTAGCTATAATATTAATGCACATAAAGATTTTTTTATTTTTGGAAATATTGATCAAATATAGTTTGAAACCCTTTCTGATGTGTGAAGAGTCAACAATAAACAGAGATACGCAGATAAAATGTCATTTTTAGTAATATGACAATAACCAGATTTGGAGCCCACGAAAGTTGTTTTTCAGACCATAAACAAATTTACTTCGAATTTATAAATTAGTTTCCCGACTCCCCTATTGTTTTATTATCTGGAAATACATAAATCTAGATTATTTATATTCTTAAATTTAGAGTTAAAATCTTCTGTCCTGTTATCAATTTTATTACTCTTTACAGATTTGATTGCACTTTTATACAAGCAACAAAAAATTGTCAAAAAAACTAGTGTTCACAATAATTCATATTAAACTTTCATATTCTTTAATTAGTTATTTATTCCTTACATCTCATTTTACTTCCTTCCATTCATCTTTAGTAAATACAATTTTCATAAATTAGAACATGTAAAGCAGATCCTAATTTCCAAGCTGTCAGAAAATGGTTCAAATTTAATTCTATTAAGGTCTTTGAAATGTGAAATTGTTTGAGATGCTCTTTGGTGGATAAAGTTGAGCCTCTTATTTAATTGTTTCAATTTTTGGAAATATTGATCAAATATAGTTTGAAACCCTTTCTGATGTGTGAAGAGTCAACAATAAACAGAGATACGCAGATAGATGTCATTTTTAGTAATATGACAATAACCAGATTTGGAGTGTACGAAAGTTGTTTTTCAGACCATAAACCAATTTACTTCGAATTTATAAATTAGTTTCCCGACTCTCCTATTGTTTTATTATCTGGAAATACATGAAACTAGAATGTTTATATTTTTTAAATTAGAGTTAAAATCTTCTGTCGTGTTATCAATTTTATTACTCTTTACAGATTTGATTGCACTTTTATAAAAGCAACAAAAAATTGTCAAAAAAACTATTGTTCACAATAATTCATATTAAACTTTCACATTTTTTCATTAGTTATTGATTCCTTACTTGTATTTTTACTTCCTTCCATTCATCTTTAGTAAATACAATTTTCATAAATTAGAAGATATAAAGCAGATCCTAATTTCAAAGCTGTCAGCAAATGGTTCAAATTTAATTCTATTAAGGTCTTTAAAATGTGAAATTGTTTGAGATGCTCTTTGGTGGATAAAGTTGAGCCTCTTATTTCATTGTTTCTATAACAGTGTATATTATTTTATTCATGTTCTTATGTAGTGTGTTGATGCTACAATGTATAGTACATTATTCCGTTCAGAAATATTACGAGATTTTAGTAAATGTATTTGTATTTAAAATAAAACTCGAGAGAAAATCTGTGTGGTGCGTCATACCGGCTGATTATATAAGCAAACCGGAATATCTAAGAGCGAGAACGAAAGAACTTACCAATTTTTCCAGGAATGGTATTTTAATATACTTATTCAGTATTATTTTACATACCACAATCGACATGGGACTGGTGTCTTCACTTCCCCTTAAAAGGAAATTGCAATACATATTTGTATCGCTTAAGGAAAATACGTCGGTCTCGGCGGGATTTGAGCACCCTAACCTCAGGTAATAAGGTGAGAACCTTACCGCAAGACCACTGAGGATGACTATGGGTTTACTCAATATATATTTGACCCATGGTGCAAAGGATAGATTTGGGAATTGGAAACAAAAACTCTAGATCACCATGCCCTAACTAATTAGCGATATATATTCAGCTAATATTGAAAAGTAGTAAGATACCAAGTACATATTATTAATTCTATTACTACACTGGATACACTAAAATCTAGCTGCTTGGGTTGACATTGCTTAAATTTAAATTATTTATTTACAAACGTGACTATTATATACTTTTTTTTTAAACAACGTTTTCCTCCAACCAAACTTTTCTCTCGACTCACTGTCAAAAGCAAGTTTTATTAAATTATATTTTTGTCAGTAAAAGCTAATGAAGGGGGAAAAAAAATTTTTATTTTGAAAAGAGGATTTTTTTTCCTGAATAAGTTCCAACAGAAAAAGATTTTACAACATTATTTTGACCTAGAGGCTTAGAATATATGTCAGTACAACTTATCCTCCAGGTTGAGGTTAGATACAAACCAAATTTAAATTTGTTAGATACTCTTCTCTACATCCGTGTTATTAAGATTTTTTTTCTAGTATTTTTACCTTGGCATTTTAAAATTAGTCGGTAGATACTATATAGTTAGGTTGTTCGCGTGGTTTGATAGTCTACTTTCCATATAAATAACCTTTTTTTCGTTCAACATCTTGCAACCTGTATGAACTATACGCATGTGTATTAATTACACTAATGTCTTGTATATAGTTTATTTTAATGCACTATATTTAGCACTATTCTACAGAGTTCACCGTTCGGCTGTTGCCCGACTCAGAACATCTGACTTGACAGTTATGCCAAAACAGGTTGTCTACGACAGGGCTGATTTGTTGTCTTGATTTTGTAGCCCGACTCAGGGCATCCACCTTGACAGTAATGCCAAGCTAGGACGCCTGCGAAAGGGCTATACAGTCAACTCTCGATTTTACGACCCCGGGAATAGCGTCCCTCTCGATGTAACGACCCTTTCCGTGAAAAATGTGGGGGAAAAAAGGTTGAAACGTTTAAGGAAATCGGCTGTAAAATGTGTTTGTTGCATTTATTTAGGTCGCTGCGTTGCAATTATCTTTTTGAACGCTGTATTACTAGTAACTGGGGTGGGTCAGGTATAAAAAAAGACACCACCTCATCAATGCCAGCCAATATCACTTGACTCTGTCCACCCCCTCCCACAAGCAAGACAATGTTTCCCCGCGCGTGACTGCCGCTACATCACGCGCCTGGCTTGCTTTTGCCATTGATATTTCGATTCTCGATTTGGTTACTATTTTGGTTTGATTTTGTGAACAATTTTTGACGACCCATGCAATTGTTTAACTTTCTTATTTTGATTTGGTTACGTTTTTGGTTGGATTTTGTGAACGATTTTTGATGACCCACGCTATTTTTTTAAATTTGATACGAACTTATAACTTTGACGAAATGAGTGAAAGGAGTACCTTCTTCAAGAAATAGGTAGGTTTTATTTTATTTACTTTTTCACGTATTGTCTAAAAAATGCAATTTTTTCGTATGAAGGTCAGGGATGGAACAAAATTTGTTAAAATTCCAATAACGACCCCTTCGAAATAACGACCCTTTTCCAGGGAACCGTGAAAGGTCGTAGAATCGAGAGTTGACTGTATTTGTGTTTGAGTATAGAACCACTGTCGTGGCTCCTGTCCTCGTGTATGAACTTAATACCTTTAACTTAATTGTATAATTATTTACACTGTGAGGTGAAATTGGTGAAACTGACTGATTGCGCTGGGTCTCGGGATTTGGGGAGGATTTTCTTGACTGGGATGTGGGAAGGTGTGTATATAAGGTATGATGATGAGATGTTGATTTTCTATGAGTCGATTTCCGGGAAGAGGATCGAAAGGTTTAACTTGACTGTGGGGAATAGGTTTGACGCGGTTGGTTACATATCCATTCCCCATCTGGGGCCGCCAGTGGCGCCAGCGTTATTCTCTGGCAAGAAGGTTGACCTCTACAGAGTTGTCCACGTATCTACACTTAAAAGTCTGGGATGACAAATATGCATGTATTACTTTCTAAGTATTTTCTTTGAGGAAGAGGTTTTTTTTCTACCACCACGTCTTACTATATATTAAGGCTTTACGCCAATGTACTTATTACAGTTGTCAATTAAGGATGTGTAAGGTTGAATTCAATTTAAGTGGACCCGAATTTGCGTGTAGGGAGCAATTTTAGAGAGAGAAAAAATACCCTCAGTACACACGATTGAGATTTGATCTATGATCTCTCTGTCATTGGCAGTCTTATTATTATAAAGACAACTTAGACCACAAGGCCACCAATTTAGTCGATACATTTTTTTTATTGTATGAGTAATATGAACTCATTTGTCAGAAGGTGAGTGAAGTAAGATTATTTCCGAGTTATTGACGAGTGGTTGGTGTTACTGACAGCAGAGAGGGAAAATAACCGCTATTTTCTATCACGTCATTATATGAACCATGGAAAATCACCCTTTATTACAGAAGAAGTAACAGGAAAAACTTTGTGTTTGGATCCTACGTCCGTGTTTATAACGTCAAAAAGCATACGTTTTCCAGATAATCAGTCAAATTTATTTGATGGCTTGATACTTTTCTTTGCACCGTTGACTTTATTTTCCTTTTGTAGAGCGTTGAAATACCAGAGATAAAGACTAGGCGTGGTCTTAACCCATTTATTTCAGTCTTATTTTGAGTTATTACCTTATGCACATCTGTGGAACTCTAATAATGGAGCTGCTGACTTTTCTTCTTCTTTTAATTCACACTATTTTCACATAAAATGTTAAAGCTGATTGGAAATGGTGTACTGTGGGAGCTCGTAAGTGACTTTGTGTGTCTCATATTGTAATCATTCTTCCCTTGGCTTCTAGTTCGAAATATTGCCACATGCAATGTTAATGTATAATTGTGTCCCTGATGTCTTTGAGCTTGTAGCTTCGTGTTCTTGATCCTTACCTTCCTTTTATACTTCTTGATTTACATAATTTAGACGTGTTATTTTAAAATTATATTTGGGATGTTGTAGCCGGTGAGTTTGGTATATTCTGTGTACATTCTTTTGGTCTTGATTTTTCTTTGCATTCAATTATAATTCTTTCCTAATGTAGTGTTAACATAGATTTGTATCTTCGCATTTTGGTGAGCTGGTGTTAGTGCCCGATTATACTAAATACTTGCCTTTATGCGTTAGATCTCATTATTTCCCAATAAAGTGTTATCTTATTGCCAAACCATCTAAATTGATGATTTGATTTGCTTTTATCTGCATTCATTTTACTTTTTCTTATCCTCTTTGGAGATAGATTAATTGTAAACAAGTAAAATGACATCAAGATTTTGATTAATATTTAGATTTAATAAACACCTAAAAGCCAAAAATGGGTTTTCGAGATACCATCACTCTTTCTGTGTGTGTTTTTGTATCTCGGCCTAGTGCCGAAATCATTTAAGTGTTGGATCTGAAACTTGGTATTTAGGATTCTAATCAATTTTCTCCATGGCATCTTTGGAATTAGATTATTTACCCAAGAATTAGGGGTAGTTTACTTACAGACCAAGTGAAAAATAAACAATTTTAACAAAATAATTATTTATAGACGCTGTTTAACATTACAAAGAAAGTGACGTAAATGATCTTTTCAGAAAAATTGTTAAAGGAAACTTTATTTAAGCAGATATCTACTATTTTGTCCATATATCATCATATATTTGATAAGTGAAATAAATAATTATTTTAAAGGGATAGTCTAATAAATGTAAGAAACTTATATCCAAAATTTAATTTAAAAGATCCAATATTATTATTAGTATCGCGTCTTACTACCCATTTGGGTTGTACGCACTTACGCTAATGTGTAATGATAGGGTGATTGTGAGATGAATTATAGTACCTACAGTTTAACTTAGTATCCGAACCACGATGGTGGCTTGGCATTCCACACATTCAGAAGATGTGATTAATACACGTCTTTTCAGAGGTGAAGGAAGGGTTTGGAAATTAGATAAATCTGTACCGGGACCGAGGGTGGAACCCCTGACCCCCAGCACAGAAGACCGTCACCTTACCACAAGACCACCAGGCTACCAAAGGAATCCAATATATTCTGAGATATTGACAATTCTTTTATAACACTTAGGTCTGGGGAATTGAATAATAAGCTCTTTCTGAATGGAGAGGTTTCATTTTTCTAAATATTTCTTTCAAATGACTAAATTTGCTTAATAGCCACCCTCTCAAACGTTTTCATAGTGATCCACTCTTCTACCTGTGCAATAAAATATAAATGCGTCCAACCAGATGCTACACCAGTGCCTTACTAATTTTCAGAAATATATATTTTTGAGATAAAATTGAACCAATTGGAAGCAGTATGTAATGTGGCATTCATGGCCAATTATCTAAAATCAATTCTCCTCGGCAACACACAGAATATCGGGTTGCTGATACTGACAGGAAAGCTCTTTGGGTCGAGCGACCGATGTGGTGGGGGGAGGGGGGG
>CABFOV010009425.1:0-14167 GCA_902141375.1 Timema poppense
GAATTATTATTGCTATTATGTTGTGTTGTGACATGTTCACATGTATGTTTGTTATTATGTGTCGTGACATGTTCACATGTATTTTGTTATTATGTGTCGTGACATGTTCATATGTATGTTTGTTATTATGTGTTGTGACATGTTCATATGTAGACTTATTATTGTTATTATGTTGGGATGTGACATGTTCATATGTAGAATTATTATTGTTATTATGTTGGTTTGTGACATGTTGATACGTAACTTTTTCATGCTATCATGTTTGTGTTATGAACTGTTCATATGTAGCTTTTTATTGTTATATGTTATGTTGGACCATGTTTGTATGTAGCTTTGTTATTGCATTTATATTGTTTTGTGACATGTTCACATGTATGTTTGTAATGGTCATTATCTGTTGGGACATGTTCACATGTATGTTTGTTTTTGTTATCATATTTAGTGATATGCTCATATGTAGCTTTTTATTCTATCATGTTTGTGTTGTGATATGATCATATGTGACTCTTTATTGTTATTAAGCTATGTGGAGACATGTTTGCATGTAGCTGTGTTATTGCTATAATGTTTTGTTGTAACATGTTTGCATGTTTGCTTGTTGTTTTTATCATGTTGTATAGTGACATGGGTACATGTATGTTTGTTATTGATAATTTTTTGTGTTTTGACATGTTCACATGTAACAGCTTAGCTAATTCTATAATTTTTGTAGAATAACATGTTCTCAAACTAATATCGTTAATACCCGTTTGGGTTGTATTCTTATGTAAATATGTACCAATTACGCTAATGATTTTAGGGATTAGGAAGGTTATATTTATAGAAAGTGTACCCTCCTTTACGTGGAGAGAGAATGGAAAAAACCTTTTGGAAAAACCACCCTCAGTACTTCCGACCAAGATTTGAACCTCGATCTCGACATCATCGACAGTCTAGTTTACTCCAAGAGTAGCGCGCTAGACCTTACAGCTACCGAAGCAGGTGACAATAATATTAAATATAATATAATCTGTGGATGTGGGTGACCAGACTATTATAGGCCTTTCCATAAGAAGTAATGTAAATACTCTTTCATGTCGATATATTTAGTTATTTAAAGCTACTATTGTGGATATTTTGAGTAGATTATAGCAATAAAAAGGTTCATACCAAGGGCACACAAAAATAGAAAAGATCATTCCTATACGTTTAGCCAATACATTTTCTATGCATATATTTGTACCCCTCAAAGTGTCCATACAATTCCAGAGGTGTACAAACCCCATAAAAACTTTTCTCTCTGCGCCCTTGATTCACACTAATAATTTCACGCAGAAAACTTTACAAAACTTACATATTTTCAAAATGGCGTATCTGGAATAATAAACTCGCTTTATAAATTTAAAATACTTGATTTTCTAGTGTAACCAAGACTATTTATTGAAGCTTAGAGAAATCTCTCATATCTCACATCTCATTGCTTTTTTTAAATTAGGTTTTTGTGATATTATATAATCTTCGCTTGAATTCTCGGGGTAATATATCTATCTACTTATTAATCAATATTTCGATATATATATAATATTAAATACATGCTGTGTTTGTTTTTCCTTCGAGAGTTTTTTACCCATATTTTCAGGTGAGCTAAAAGTTTGATATTCGATATAGAGTTTCCTGAGTAACGAACATGACGGAACATATCCTAAGCCTAGAAAATTCTACAAGGAGCCGAACAGTTCTCATGTCCTATGGGCCAAAAAGACAAAAATGTTCGATTGCACCGAAATTCAATTTATGGGGTTTTCTAACACTGCTAAATACAACCTTGTTTAATCATTTATTTAATTCTAGTCAGCTTACCCTAATCGGTACCTGAATGGTATCCAAAATTTCTAAAATTATTTCCCTTTTAATGTTTAAGATATTTTATATCTGGGGTATTAAAGGCGCATAAGCACGATTCCGTCATTGGTTTTTGAGATTCAAGTTAACATTTTAAAATTTAAATCAACTCCTTAAATCTCAAACTAACTAACCGACAATTGGTACACAAATGGTACCCAAAAGTCCTTAAATCTTTAACCAAATGTTAATCACAAGTTTGAACATTGTTCTTCACTGTTTCAATTAAATAGTGCCTTCCGTTTAGAATCAAATTTTTCATCCCAGCCAGTTCATCACTTTACTTTTGACTTAGAAAACTTTTTATCCTATCCTAAATAATTATAATTATTAGTAATACTAATAGCTAAAATAATTTAATTCTGTAATGTGAAGAGAGTTTTTTTAATTTATCACTGTGTTTTACTACCAGTTCGGGTTATACGCTTAAGTAATAATTACGCTAATGAGTTAGGAATTGATAAGGCTGAACTTAGAGGAAATGGACCCACATTTGCATGGAGGGAGAGTGGAAATCCGTTTAGGGAAAACCGCCCCAGTTCACCCGACCGAGTTTTTAACCTTGATCTCCTCGTCCTCGCCAATCGAGCTCCACTTTAATCCATCAAGTGTCTGTCTGGAGTTTTTCGTACTTACCAGTAAGATATAAGGTCGAAATTTGGCAAGGAGTTTCCTGGAAACCCAAGAATGATGCAAAAATTCATAAACGTTCCATATCTATTAAATTTGTGATCTTTAAAGTTTGTTTAGCACCCCGTCTTACTATCCGTTCAGATTATACACGTATGTGCTATTTACGCTAATGGTTTTAGAGATTAGTAAGGTTATATTTAAAGGAGATGTACATGCATTTGCGTTGAGGGAGAGTGGAAAAGTATTTAGGAAAACCTAAGAACACCTGACCCAGATTAGATTTGATTTCTGCGTCATAGGCAGTCTAGTCTGCAGTGAGAGTAGTGCGTTAGACCACGAGGCCACCGAAATGGGTATCTTTACAGTTCGTAGCTCTATGAAATTGCTGTTCTATAAATGTTAATGTTTACATGCTGCACAAACAAAGGATCTTGAAGGTTATGATCTAGAACTCTGGCATTTAACCTGGGGTAAGCAAATACATCATAGGGGGTACGTAAAATGTAAAAAATATGTATTTATACATATACATATATTTATCATTTAATACGTTATTCTGGATGTAATTTATTATATATGTAGATCATAGAATATGTATAGCTTGAATAATTATACACCAAGAACTGTGAAGGTATAAAGTTGTTGATTTTTAGCGGCAATACCTATCCGGGTACAAAGTTGAGGATAAATTATATTTTGAGAAACCGCGAGCATACGTTGGTTGAATACCACTGATCTAGAATAGGGCGATGCTAAGAAGACATGTATCTGTTTATAATTAAACTAGCACTTACCCTAGGATTAGATCGCATTAAAAATAAATTTAGATGCTAGAAAATAATTAAACCTTGTCAAGGGCAGTGTTTTATGTGCGTGCGTGCGTAGATTCACGAAGCAATAAGGACTCGCCCCCATTCCCTCTCCCTCCACATACCAGCTCATATCACCATTCACTATGTACCCAAATATTGGGTTCATATGTCCTAAGCTCACTAAAACAGACATGTGTTTCCACTTAACATTAAGTTAGAGGGATAGGGACAAACAAAATATCGCAAACAGAATACATTTTAATGAAATCTATTGATTATTGATCTATTAATTAAATAATAGGATATGTGCAGTTGCTTTTTGTATATCCTTTTAATTAGTCAATGGTAGGGGGCTTTATCTGGTGAGATTTAATTATTTATAACTTCATAGATTTTCTCTATTTGATGGCTAAACGATCTAAGGTGTCACTCTCAAAATAAACTCGACTACTGCTGATGGGGAGATCGGGGTTTTTAATCTCGATTGGGTAGTTTTCCACTCCACCTTTATGCAAATGTGGGTAAACTTTCTCTATGTTTAGTATTGCTCATCCTTAATACCCGTATAGACCGAACGGGTACTAAGCTGAAGTAAAAAAAACACAATGAAACTTCATAGTCTATATAGATAAGATCTTTAATTTAAAAAGAATTGTCATTGACGAATTGTAACAGTTCCTCAAGTGACATTTTATCCGCAGCATCAAAATTCACACATTCAGTTGCTAAACCAGCGTTCCAGAAGCAGTTCTGAATAGTGGTAATTGTCACACTCCTCCACGCCTTTTCGGCAAAAGCATAGCATACAGCGAAATAACCTGTCTATCTTTGCTTGCTGAAACCATGGTACGAAGCTTAAGGTTTGGATGCAGGGAATGCTAGAAAAGTTAAGTTTTTTTGGAGTTTTTATAGCAAAACACGGTTTGGTCAAAATGAATCAAATATTGCTTCTATACAAATATGGAGTTTAATTTTCTTCCCGTGGTGACATCAACAGTTATTGAATATATGTCGTGAGTCTAGCGGCTTTATCCAACAACCCCTTTAAACGAATAAAAAAAAAATCATAAAATTATAGGACACGCTCGACAGATATTCAACAAATGTTGAGGTCAACATATTAATAAAATTAGATTCTTATGTTTAATTTAGAAGCAATATTTGAATTATTTTTACCAAAACGATTGTTCTTCTACAAAAACTGCGAAAACACTAATTACCGTCTCTAGCGTCACCTGCATCCCCACCTTAGGGTGGTTAGGAAGTGGTGGTCTCAATATATGAAAAAGTATTTCTTCTTAAATACGCTTGAGGTGCACATCTTCACACATCCCTAAGTTCCATTGCAAAGTTTATTGGTATTGAAGTTACAATTCTACAATTCAAATGAATATAAGATTGTATTTGATTATTCTCTTGTCTACTCTGGAGCTTAGGCTAGATTTTAATGGTATTTTTGTCTGAATATTTATCTATGTAAATGTAAATTCAAATCGCACGTTACTTATATTTAGTTGTATTTGTTAAAGAAACACGATTTGCTTATATTCCATTCACGGTAGGAATTACTCTCTGAAAGGTCTTTTTTACTACCAATATCCTACTATATAGTAGATTTATGGTAGGGAAAAAGGCCTTTCAGAAGTCAATTCCTACGGTGAATGGAATAATGCGAATACAAAACAACTAACACAAAATATCGTTTCTGTAGGGATTTATTAGGATGATTGTTTCCATCCGAAAACATTAGTTGCCAAGGAAATTTATAATTGGTGTGATGATCTTACCAAACCCCTCGTTGCCAAGGACACTTACAAAGAAGATTCTCACATTGAAATGTAATATGTTTGAGTTTTTAGAAGACTAACCAAATTTAAACTAGTTTTTTTCAACACAGATTTTCTCGCTGATGAGATAGCGTGATTTTATTTAACTTACTAGGCTTTCTGAAAAATAAAGAGTACAACAGAAGAAGTTTCATCTAGATACGTTGAGTACTAAGTTTACTGGTAAAAAAACAAACAAGTAGAACAATTGAATTTATAAAAAGGTTTAGAGTTTTATCATATTTACAGATGAGCACTAACTCCTTGGCAGACAGGCTTAAATAATAAATATAAAAGGTAATGAGTGTCATTCCTTCCACATGAATTGTTCTAAAACACCTCAAATAATCCTAGAAATATGAAATTTGGCAAGAAATTAGAGGGATCACCATGTACAATCATAAAGGTTTAAAAATCAGACTTTTAAAATTGGAGCTCCAAGAAATTGAAGTCTATAAATAGAAAGAAATTTTTTTTAGAGGAAATAGATTCTAAATTTAGCAGGCAGGTATAGGTATCACTTCAGATAATCAAACAAGTCTTAAAATATGAAATGTCAATGTCAGAGTAGATAAAATGAAGGAGATGGTTTCAAAATGTTCAAAATGTTCAAAATAAAAGAAACAACTACTTCCCAATGTGGTATATAATTTAAATTCGGCAGAAAGATAAAGGTATTACGAATAAACAAGCATGTCTGATAGTTTTAAATTGTGTAATGAGACAACGGAAAATCGAGGGAGCTTTTGCGGGAGGAAGGGGTATTAAAATAAATAACATATTTAGGTGATATATAAAAAACAAAAAATTATGGGAATGTAGTGTAACTACTACAAATAGCCGAATAATTTTCAAATAATTTTTTAATTAAGGTTTAAGAAATAGGGGAGCGGGACCTAAGAATTTCTAAAACTAATTCAATAAACACTTATCCGCATAGTAAAAAATTGAAACATTTGCAAGCAGGCCCAAATATCATCTTAAATAGTCTGAGAAACACTGAAAATTTGAAATTTTAAAATTGGTTTCAAGATATAGGGGGCTCAAAATTTCACAAAATATTAGAAAAAAACTTATTTTGTTTTAGAAAATTAAATATTAGCAGGTAATATAAAGGACTATTATATATCTGTAACAGTCTATTATTTAATTTATATTACTTCTTGCATTGTGCTGCTACTTTTCCTAATATATTTTTGTAGCAATGTACCGTACATTACTTCGTTTCACTTATATTACGATTGCTCTAGTAAAAATGTTGTGATATCACTAGATTTCATTAGTCTGTGCACTCAATTTGTGGGTTGGTTACTGTTTCGTTTGAAATATTACATTAGTTTTAATTAACTATGGTTTAGGATTGTTATGGTTCGCTTGATATTATACAAGAAGGAATGGAAAAAATGTTTGCTGTCGAATGTTAAACGATTTAATTTAATATAGTTTTGATATCTGTAGGCCTATGTCCACATGAATTGTTCAAACACTTCTAAACATCTTAGAAATCTGAAATTGGGCATAATGATAGGTCTTAAGATAAGGTTCTCTACACTGAATATCACCTTTGAGGGAATTTCAGTTATTACGAAGAAAATGTTTATATTAGCTCTCTCTCGGTTAACTGTTACCAAATCTCCTCAATTTAAATTATGTCTAAAGGTGGTGTTCTGGGGGAATGAGGAACTACTGGCAACATATAAGAGCCAGCGTCGCAAAATTGATTACATCTTTGAGGGGAAATTGACCACAAGAAAACAAGATAATGACAACGTTGTTTCCCAAATAGTAACGATACAGTTCACTCAAAGCTAATATTATGTTTAAAAAAAGAAATAATTGGTTGGCTTCTAAATAGTGGAACGAATTACGCCAGAAACGTTTAAAATAAATATTTACTTTTCTAAACTGTCAAATATTACTATGTAATTCTAATTTGTTTTAACTATTTATAAACCAATTGTTTTTACCACGTGACTCTGCTTTCTTTTATTATCTCTTTTCCACCTACAATTAGTGTAAAGTCTGCTTTATATTGTTTTTTTTTATGCCCAATATTTTTATATTATGAGAAAACCTACCTTTTTTTATATAGATCTGATGATTGAAAAAGATGATTGTCCTTGCTATTCTGTTGAGCTTCATTAAATCCTACCGGAACTCATACACATAAATTATGTTTGGAAATTATTACTCTCATAAAGTGTCTTCGTATTCTAAGCCTAAAACTTCAATGGCACCCAGCTGCAGGTGATAGCCATAATGAGAAATATTATAGAAGCAATAATATTCACAGGCATTGGCAGAGGAGATTGTTAACATCACCCGGATACCTCTCATACCTAGCGACTACCCTTTCCTGTTCAAGAGGCTACATTTCCCGATCAAACTTGCTTCGCAATGATCACTGCCAAAGCTCAGTGCCAGCAGTAGCGGATTTAGGCTTAGGCCCGTGAGGCCCGGGCCTAGGGCGGCAAATTTTGAGGGGCGCCAAAATTTTTAATTGAAATAATTTATATTTTAATTACAAGCAATTTATTATTAATTCTATATTTAATTGTTATGTTAAAAAATAAATGTTTAATTTATACCTGAATTAGATTTCTTCTTACTATTGTTATTATTTTCATTATTTTATACACACACATATATGTATATATATGTTTATATATATATATATATATACTGTTACAAAAAAAAAGGGCGCCATATCGTTTCGGGCCTAGGGCGTCCTCAAACCTAAATCCGCTACTGAGTGCCAGTCTATAACGTACTTAATAACACGAAGATTTTCACACGGACAGTTTTACATTGTATTATCTATTGTCATTCCACCAAAAAACCTATTTTAATACCACCAACAGACATTACGAAATATTGGGTATATAAACAACTTAATCTTCAAAAGAGAAAGCAGTTTTTAACACATCTTTAGATTATATTCCTATTATTACATTGTCATAGTCGGGATACTTTTCACGTTTTGTCACACAATTTAACCAAATAAAATATTAATATTTAAAAATCATTTAATATTTGGTTAATTTGACTTGGGCTTAGTTTTATTTTCTAAAAACGGGTACAGCAGATAGTTTATATAATGGTTCTTGGATATATAGGTCTGACTCAAATATATGTCTTGAATATTATTGCTAATATAAATTTTTATATTTTGAGATGTATACTAATTACTTCTCCAATTAATATAAAATGGGTCTAGAATCAAACATCAATAATAATAGTGTGCTAAGTCCAATTCATTGCTGTCATTTCACTCTCCATCAAGTATTTACCTGGGTGCAAGTGCCTGAGTTGGAAACTGGACGGGATGCTTTATAGCATGGCAAGGAGACGAGGTTTAACTACTCTCCCTGCCCCTGTAAATTAGACTCCATGAGCAGCAGTGGGGAAGTCAGACAGGAAGCGGAAGTGTGGTGAAGACAGCGGGAAACATAAATAGCGCAAAGTGTTACCGGAACAAGCTGCATCACTTCACCAAGAGATAGTACCACTTCATCTCTGAGATAGAGCCAGTGCTGCGGCCGACAACACCATCTATTATCCATCTCTCGGAACTAGCCGCACCACTCTACAACTTGACACCTCGGATTTAGATTTGTATCGAATATATGCTTTTGGTTACCATTATCATGTGTAGTTACTATGTTTTTTTTAGTGAACTCAGAATAGATGGATCCTCTACTGCTTTCTCAACACGCGAAGGCCCTACTTAGTTGAGAATGGGAGTTGGGATTCACACCTAGTCATCTCAATGGTAATAGTAGAGGGATCTACCAACCAGGGCAGAGGATACCAATAAATGAGACTGCAAACCCTAGTCAAATATACTACTAGAGATACTATGATGTACGTTATTAAGTCATTACAACCCTTGTTTGACATCCTACTAAATATGTTATTATGTAAAATAAATGGTATAGAAATCCACATGGACTTTCTCGCTCTATTATTTGAAAATTGAGATAGTTACTCAAAACTCATAATATATGTGAAACGAAATAATAAACACCAGCAAACCAAAGCATAAATTGCGCTATACTTATGTAAAACATTTTTTGAGTCCCGGTTTTAAATATTATAATTTTATTTTTAAAGAATTTATGTCCTTATTTGTATGTTTGAACCGATAAAAAAGATAAATGTTGGGTCCACAAGGGTCAACAATTCGTATTAAAATTTTAATTTTTGTTAAATTTTTTGACATTTTATTAGGTGTTGCTCATCTTCATGTCAATGCATTGCTATTAAATTCCTCAATTTCAATCATTTTGACCAATGAAAAATATGTAAATATTACCTATTGAGTCTAAAATGGCGATAGATCATTGTTGTACAAACATATCTCCTAAGAGGTTTAAGGAAAGATAACAAACTTTTTGAGAGACTTACTTATATTTAATTACTCTATAGCATTGGATAATTATTGCGTTAAGACTTAAGTAATATTTCTTTACAACTAAAGCTCACAAAATTGTATTAATATATTTGCCAATATATCAGAAATTGTTGGTTTTATAAAAATATAGTTCACATAAAAGTTTTTAGTTTTTAATAGTACTACAATTTTTCAATGATAAGTTATTTAGTATCTCAAATAGTTGCAGAGATACGGAAATTTCAGCTTATGTGAAGTACCCTAAAAGTCATTTTCTTGGAAAATGAAAATAGCCAGTTTATTTATAATCTTAATCAACGCCTAGATACGAATTTTAATCAAAATCGTTTAAGCTGATTTTGAGAAAATCGACTTTTTATCCTTTTTCCCTACAGTAAACTATCCTTAATTTTAGGGTTAGATATCAAATTCCAAACACCCCTCAGGGCAATATTATGAAAATCCTAGATACCAAGTCTTAACCTGATCGGTAAAATAGTTTAGGCTCTAGTTGGAGGTACAGACAAACAGACAGACGGAAATTCAAAAACCACATTTTCTGATTCTGGGGGTCATGAAAATTTCAAAATTCATCAAAATCTCGAGTTCGAATTTTTTGACAATCACAATACTTTTATCTACCTGTAAGATAGCGATAAAATAAAAGGGGTAGTTTTGATGTTAGAACAAACGCCATTGAAAAATTATGTGCCACTGTATCTTTATTTAAATCATCCTCTCAGAATTGTAAGCAAAGTAGAGAGTGCAGTCCATTGTGGTCTAGCCGAGTTTAGTTGTTATCAACTAATTCTGATCCTGATAAGAGTTTATGTGGTAATATAGGCCTTTTGAACAGTTATTAATTTATTTTGATCTAGTTAATGTTGTCTGTGGTATTATAGCCCTGTTGATTTGTTATCTACTTATTTTAACCTGGATATTTTTTTCTGTGGTACTATAGCCCTGTTGAACTGTTATAAACTTATTTTAATTCAAACAATGTTGTATGTGATTCTTTTGAACTTTTGTCAACTTAGTTTGATATAGATAATGTTGTTTGTGGTACTCTAGCCCTTTTGAACTGTTATTAATTTATTTTGATCTAGATAATGTGTTATGTAGTACTCAAGCCTTGTTGAACTGCAATCAATTGTATTTGCTAATGATAATGCTATTAGTAATTATCTCCAAGTAACGGCTCTCCATGACCACTCGCTACACCACATAATAATACCATAATTTATGTTACTAACTACTCTTGCTGATTTTTATTAATTCTTTTTATTTAAACAATATTTCGATTCCATTCAATATATATCTATTTTTTTAGCACCACGCCCTAGTACTCGTTTGGGATGTATGCCTATGTACTAGTTGTGATAATGGGTTAGGGATGAGAAAGGTTAAATTTTAGAGGAAATTACCCCGAATCTGCGTGGCAAGAGAATGAGAAACCATTTAGGAAAAACCACCTTCAGTCCACACGACTGGAATCGAACCACAATTTCCCCGTCATCGGTAATCTCATTTATTGTGAGAGTAGCGTCGTAGACCATACAGCCACCGAAGCGGATTTCACTTATTAGAACTATTATTATATTTTAGATTTGAAAAGCTATCTATGGTTTATAAAACTATACAAACTCAATTTAATTCATCTTCTGTTGACCTATTACAACACTATATATGTATAGTGTAATAAAATGAATGTATACATGTATTCACCTTTATCTTTTGAAAACGAAACTCGAGACGTTTATGTGGTAACAAAGAAAAGAATTTTCCCATTTCTATACAGGGAGCAGAATATAATCGCAGCGGTCGGTAAATGGATAAATATTCAATGAAAAAAAGGAATCTCTCAACCACCCCCTGTCCTCTACACTCCCTCTCAAAATGTTGCTTCTACACCGCAAAATGGTGGTGTCCATTACGGTTTGCGGTGCTCCATCAAGATGCTATCTCTAGTAATACAATTCTCTGCCAGTAGAGCAAGCGATTCTCCGCCTTATGGATGTTGACTGGCGGAGTATCCCTTGGGACGCCAGCTTATCCCCTTGTTAGGGGGAAGGGGGAAATATACTTAGACATTATCAGTTGTTCCAGTACAAAGTTATTTTTATAAATAATAGAGAGTATTTTCATGAATAATGCCAATTTTAGGCCGTTAGGATGTTACTGACACTCATCTGCTACACAGAGCATCTGACTTGTATATTAAAAATTAGTAAATCTTTGGCTACTCATTTGATCTTGAAGCTAGGTAATAATTTATGTAAATATATTTATATATATAAATTTATAGACATATGTAAATATATACATACATACAGACATATAACTATATATATATATATATATATTTATTATATATACAAATGTTGCTTTAAAGCTAGTAAGCTCCCGATCTGGTTGTGTTAGCTTCAAATTAGTTTAAAAAAAACCTCTATGACGTCATCCCGCAATCGAGTCATGCCGACTGAGTGGCCCCCATCTGTTGGCGAAGATATTGCCTACTTCTGTGGGTAGAGCTTGTCATGTCATCACAACAAGCACTTCAGCTGTTTATCTCAGTTTTCTAGTCCGAAGCTGCTATTATTTTCTCTCAAGTAGCGCCTCATTTGTCCTCACGAGGCTGAGTTGGATCCGTTCTAGACCTACTGCTCCACAGAAAAATCTGGAAGCGCAGGGGATCAAGCCCGGGATCTCTGGATCTGTATCCAGCAACTCTGACCACTAGACCACAGAGGCGGTCTAATGTTATTTAATAACTAATACATTTGTATTTTCACGAAGTTAGTCAACTCCCGTCTTATGTATGTGCTGTCTTGAAGCTAATTAATAACGGCTTAATATGTATTTTCTTGACCAGCTCTCAACACAGCAGTTCAGGTGTAGCTATAGAGTGATTCAAACATTACTCTGAAAGAGTGACCTTTGAGTGAGTCGAACATCACTATACAATAGTGACCTTTGAGTGAGTCGAACATCATTCTACAAGAGTGACCTTTAGAGTGAGCCGAACATCACTATACAATAGTGACCTTTGAGTGAGTCGAACATCATTCTACAAGAGTGACCTTTGAGTGAGTCAAACATAATTCTACAAGAATGACCTTAGATTAGCCTTTCCTCTCGTGTCTGACGGCAAGATTTTATTTATCGTGAAATGCACAAGAAATAATCATGTGCGACACATTAAGTAGTTTTGATAAAAAAAATTAATTGAGCTGTTGCATTTTACGGTGGATATTTGATAAAGAATAGGGTTTATGTAACCAAATTAAAACGTAAAGAAACAACTAGAAAATCTTAATCAGTTTTCAAGAGGAACGCAGAACCAATTTATCTACGGGGGACAGTGATTTTTTATCCAACTGTATCCCTGAGGATCTGTGAACCCCCGCTGGTGTCAGCTCACTCAGAAATACAAGCCAGTTTTATGAACATTTTCTCTCTCATGGGCTACTCATTATTTGAGTTTCAATTCTTTTTTCCAAAATGTAAATATTCAAGTTTGTACGTTTGTGTTGTTTTTTAAATAATCAATTTACTGTCCTTTAGTATTATATAAAATGTATTGGCAGTCAAATAATAATTTAATTTAAATAATTCAGTGCATAAATACATCCAAGTATATTAAAACTACTTACAAATCCAAACTCAAATTTCAGCGATGTTAACGTCATTGTGAAACCAACAAACATAATTTGAAGTAAACCACAAATTAAATCTCATGTAAATAATGATTATGAGTCTTCTCTACGAAGAAGACGTGTATTTTGTTCCCCTCTTTGCCTTTCTCTCGTTTTCCTACCAGAAACTTCCTCAGCGCGTTATCGAAGACATATTAAAGTGTAGCTGGAAGGCAGGATCAATAAGGTCCATTATTGCGTGTAGCCATGTATGCAGGAAGATCGCTTTTCATATCTAGCTGGTGGCGGGGGAGCGGGAAATAAGTGCCATCTATTATGGGATTGCTGATAAGATCGTAATTGAGTCGGGCGTGACAGGCGATTTGCACCCTTAATGGCTACTGGCTTCTTTGTGGTTAGGAAGCGAAAAGGGGGAGAGAAGCAGCGCTCGACTGAAGTAGCGGGCGGGAGAGCATTGAAAGCAATCTGGTGGTGCTCGAGCTAATGCCGGAATAACGACTCCAGCGCTGTGCTGTGACGAGGAGACACACTATACACACCTACTACTCTTTCACGGCCTCACATCAAATACACTCAATACAAAAAATTACTTCTTTTGTGACTATATTCAAAAATTAGTTTTAAATGTTAAGAAATATCAGAGCGTAGTAGAAAAAACTGTATACATACAAACTGGTATTGAATTATAAAATTAAGACATATTTACAAAGAATCTGTCTGTTAAATTTGCTGGGCAACTGATCCAGACCAGTATTATCATCTATTGTCCTTAGTTGTCTTTTTATTTCTTAATTTCACAAGATCGAGGGCAAAGACCAGCTCACATGGTCATATTTGTTTAGCTTCAAAAGGCCCAAGTTAAAAACCTAGTTCCTAAACGCATATTGTTTATCTTCACAAAACCGGAGGTAAATACCCAGCTCCCTCTGTTATCTTGGTTAACTTCACAAGACCTGGAGGGGGGGG
>CABFOV010009426.1:0-19497 GCA_902141375.1 Timema poppense
GGTGATAGTGAGTATGAGGGTGATAGTAAGTATGATGGTGATAGTGAGTATGTAGGTGATATGGAGTATGAGGGTAGTAGTGTGTATGAGGATGATATGGATTATGAAGGTAGTAGTGAGTATGAGGGTGATATGGAGTATGAGGTTGATAGCGAGTATGAACGTGATATGGAGTATGAGGGTTATAGAGAGAATGAGGGTGATAGTGAGAGTGATGGTGATAGTGAGTATGAGGGTGTGTAATTAGTGGAAACACTTAAATCTAACTTAAGCCTAACAAACCAAACCTTATTTACCGTTGGGGTGGTTCCCTTTTCGTAAAAAAATATCTATTTTACCAGCCTGGAATACAACCCGGGGCCCCTAGGCTCATAGCAGGTGCACTGATTACTACACCACAGGACCAGTTAATTTGAATAGTGACCCCGAGGTTAATGGAAATGTTGTTAATTTGAATAAAGACGTTTTTTCTTAGTTTGGGAAGGATTTGAAATTTAATTCCCGAAATATAAAAGGGTTTTGATGACAAGTACCCACTTAGAAAGATTTTGTTACGTGTTATATTAATAACAATTTCCCGAATCAACCAAAATTCTGTATGTGACTGAGAATCATATTTTCAGTTGTTTTGCTGAAATAGAAGTATAAATTAATGTGGTCTATTTTGATTCGTTACTGTTAATCAGCAAAGCCTATATATGAGAAGGACTATATTATTTTAAAAAATGCCCCATAAATTAATATATTGTTACATCTATTCTATGTATCTATCCATGACTCAAGCCACTACCTTTTTTTAAAATGCATTAAAAACAAAAGTTATAAACATTAATTGTTGCTCCTCTTGTTAAATATATATTAATTCACATCATAACTCCAGTGAAAATATTATTAAACAAAAATAAATTGCCACTCACTGATTTTGACTTAAAATATTAGTGACGACTGACCCTGAGCACTGGAATACTATTGGATAGGTCAGTGGTAGATAATTATCGTGCTAATCTAAAGGTCCCGGGTTCGATTTCCATGTCCAAGTGTCAATTTTACAAAGATACGAATCTGGTAGTAAATATATTATCAACTAGATTTATGTTATTTATATAGACAAGATTAAGAAGTGACTGGGTTTTTTATTTTGCACCTGAACCCTGTCTTACCACCGAGCCAAACCAACCCCATTACCACCGATCCAAACCATCCCCCTTACCACCCAGCCAAACTATCCCCATAGCTACCCTGATGGGATGGAATTTAAAGTAAACACAGCTCCATTTATGTGAAAGGAAAGTCGAAAAAACACCTTAATACACCCAGTCTGGATTCAAACCCGGTCCTCCTTGTCACTGATACACCTCTTTAGATAATATTGAAGTCCTAATCGCCCTCTGATGCGTGTACCACGTCTTACTACCCATCCGGGCTATTTATCTTTATTAACTGAGTAGTGATGAGGATATGCTCACGCACTTTCGTGAATGAGAGTGAAAAACTACTTATTAAAACCTCTCTTAGTACACCCGATGAAGACTAAAGCCCCAACTACCCTTTCAACAGCAAACAGACCAGACGAGGCTGACGCCTTAATCAGTACAGTCCCATGTTCATAGTAATAACATTTTCCCACAACAAGAAATTTACTATATTACTTTTACTATATTAAATCATCAATTTATGAGATATTTGGCTGTCACTTTTGATAGATATTATTTAATTCATCAATTTATGAGATATTTGGCTGTCACTTTTGATAGATATTATTTTTCTTAGTCAACAACCCGAAAGTTGGTTTGGTGTGATTTATATCCATCCGGAGCTGGGAAAGCACTCAACCCTTTGGTTGGTTAGTGCTGACTGCACCAACTGGTAGATGTATCGTGTACCAGGCGAGTTTAAAACGTGTGGTGGCTCCCCATTGAATTTCTATGAGCGAGCGCTAAAGGGCCTAACATGTCAACTAATAGATACAATCAATACATTTGAAATAACACTAATAATTAAGTGAAATACTATCAATGTTGGCCGTAAACATTTTTTTCTAAAAGTTTATTTCTATCAAAATCCTACAATAGCTGTTATTATTTATTTCGTTCGAAGATTGTGAAAAGCAGGGCGCCCCTGCATATATAAACCCTGAAGCCAGCTTAACAGATCAGGTCTGTGGTCTGCCTATACCTAACCTATCAGGGGCACACACAAACACACACCCACAGCACAATATATTGTGTAGATGGATATGTTTACGTCTTGTGAATCCCGGGAGGATAAAAGCTCCAATCATAATCAGTATTAATTTAATTAATTGTTGTGTCTATGTTTATAAACCTGTCTTTCTAATCGCTCTTGTGTATACTTTCTGAACTAATGTGGGGGGGAGGTGGGGTTGATAAGACCTTAAACTTTATCCGTCTTATGTTTTCGTACGTTTTTAAACAAAGTGTATATTATACTGATTTATTTAATATTTTGTATTGTGTTTGTCCACTCTTGGCACCATTTGAACTAACGGGTGAATTTCAACCTAACTCAGTAAAACACACACCCCACAGGCTATGATTTTAATGTTTGATTGTAAATTATATATGAAGCACATAATTATCATAAATGTCCACATCACAATGTGTTTCTGAGCTTCATCATGACAATAATAAACTCTAAGACAATATGTTAAAATATATTTAATCCCATGCGAGTCTTCAAAATATATAACCCTAACTGGATTTTGCTAGGATTAGTGTTCGATTTTAAATTACAAATCTTAATATTTGATATATTACATATGAACGAATGTATTGTGAATTATTCTACAATAACCTGGGTGACCTGGTGGTCTAGGAGTAAGGTTTCAGACTTCTATGCTGGCGGCCGGGGTTCAATCCTCGGTCCCGGCACAGATTTATCTGATTAACAAACCCTTCCTTCACCTCTGACAAGACATCTTGTGAATGTGAGGAATACCAGGCCTCCACCGTGGTTCGGATCCCACGTTAAACTGTAGATCCTTCATTTCATCTCACAATCACCCTACCATTACACATTAGCGTAAGTGCGTATAACCCGAACGGGTAGTAAGACGCGGTGCTAATAATAATACAATAACCTAACTATGACTTTGTGCAGTATATTGTATACAGGATAGTTAAGACTGACGAATAAATACTGCACAGTCTGCATAGTGCACAGAACAATATAAAAATGAAGGGAAATATGAACACTATACCGTCAGTACTATATATGCTCAGTACGTACTAACACACGCTAAACGGCTGGAACAGCCCCGCGCTGATGGCTCGGAAGGGGTGAGAGGTATCACTTTGAAGTATCCTTTATTCTAAGCAGGTTACATTTTAGTAACTTTACTAGAAAAGGAAGCCAGGACTTCTCACACTTAGAGCGAGACAACAGCATTCCTGACATTCCTAAAGTGAAATACTTTATATAGACTGGTGTTCCCAATTTTGGTCCGATGTTTAGAAATTGTTATAAACAAGTGTTTGTCTTTAGGAATACCCTTTTCAGTTACTGGGAAAGTCTGCTATTGGCAGGTTGTTTCAAATTGATAGTTCATATTCCGAAAATTGGAAAATGATACCTGGACATGGGAATCGAACCTGGGACCTTTGGCTTAGTACGCCAATGCTCTAAGCCAAAGGTCCTGGGTTCTATTCCCGTGTCCAGGTGTAATTTTTCAATTTTAAGAATATGATATCTTGATGGAGAATTCCTCAATAAAAAGCATAAATAATAGATTCGGCTATTTGATTCTGTAATAGTCCATGTTATTTTGCCGTTATAAAGAAGAATACGATATTCAGAGGTGTCCGTTAAGGGAGATTTCACTGTGTAGCCAAAACCAAGCTTTCAGGCGGTTTATTATATATTTTTTAAATCAAAATACAGTACGTACCATGAAGATATCTATTCAAATATGTTGGATTTTATTAGAATATATTTTTTATAAATATAGCTCAAATAATTAAACGTTAGCAGAACCATCCATGACCTTTATAGTTTAACGATTAATTTATTAGTAAATATAATATAAAATAAAATTGTAACAATTATTAAATTTATTGATAAACTTAAAGCACTATTTAGATTAAATACAATTGAAAAGTTACACTTGGACTTAAGACACAAACTCGGCACCTTTGGCTTAGGTTACCTACCTCTGATCTATACCCTGAATTTGGTTGGAAAAACAGTTTAGAAAATGTGAAAAAATGTCTTTATGGCCAACATTGATAAGGTTTAACTATGTAATTAATGTTATTTAACAGGTATTGGTAATATCTATCAAGAGGGTAAACTGCAGATAGCGTGACTTGATGTATGAATATATTAAAATGGTTTTAGCAACTTTAGTAACTACCAGATATCGTTCTTCCTAGAAACATCAGGGTTTATCTAGGATCTGTCCTGTGCTCAGAGTCATTCTTCACTCATAGTTTAAGGCACGAGTCTGTAATGGGCGTGTGGATCCGACTACCATTCAATTTTAGTAGAAAGAACCTTATCTGACGGCTAGAAAAGATACTTTCACGAATTTATAAATCAAGTCAAGTGATATTAAGCTGCCACTTTTGAAAGATATTATAAACACATAAGAAATAACTACAATAATATAGTAGCCCGCTTCGGCGGCCGCATGGTCTAAAGTGTCACTTTTGCTGACGGGCAGGTCAGGTTTAGATTCCTGGTCGGGTGTACTAAGGGTTGTTTCGGTTAAATTGTTTTCCTCTCTTCCTTCGCGAAAATTCGGGTACACTTCCTCTATATTCAATCTTACTCACCCCTAACACACTAGTGTTATTGTAAACAAGCCTGAAGGGGTAGTAAGACGTAGTTCTAAACAATATTAGGGTAGTAACAAGTTATCAATGGTGACCTCCAAAAACATGTTTGATACTTTCTTAAAAGCCATTCTTACGAAGTTTGGCCTGTCTCTGTCTCCGCCGGTGACTCAAGGTCGACTATAAATAATATTTAATAATAATATATAGCACCGCGTCTTACTACCCGTTTGGGTTATACGCTTTAAGTACTAATTACTCTAATGAATTAGGAATTGGGAAGGTTGAATTAGAGGAAGTGAACCCGCATTTGCGTGGAGTGAGAGTGGAAAACCATTTAGGAATACGCACCCCCCCCCCATTTCACCCGACCGAGATTCGAACCTCGATCTCCCCGTCCTCAGCAGTTGAGCTCAACACGACAAGCGCGTTAGCCAACTACGCCACCGAGGCGGGTCGTAGTAAGTTAACCTATACATCCCTTTCATTTTAAATCACCTTTGTTGATAGTATATTATCTGAGAGGTTGAGGTTCACATTCCAGATATATGCACTGGTATTATTATATTGTCTCTTCATATTAGTGCTGGTAGGCCGGGGTTTGAACCCTGGCTGGGTGTACAAATGATATTTCCTGAAGATATAATGTAACCTCTCTTAGCGCAATTATTATTATTATTATTATTATTATTATTATTATTATTATTATTAGCACCACGTCTTACTACCCGTTCGGGTTATACGCTTTAAGTACTAATTACTCTAATGGATTAGGAATTGGGAAGGTTGAATTAGAGGAAGTGAACCCGCATTTGCGTGGAGGGAGAGTGGAAAACCATTTAGGAAAAACCACCCCCAGTTCACCCGACCGAGATTCGAACCTCGATCTCCCCGTCCTCAGCAGTTGAGCTCAACACGACAAGCGCGTTAGCCAACTACGCCACCGAGGCGGGTCGACTCTAAACTTCCTCTCGAGGGAAATTAGATCGTGCGGGGTTGGTAGAGTATGGCTTCTTTACACTGGGGTGCACACTTAAATCCAGTCGACCTCCGTGGTCATGGGTTCAAACCAGGCCGCGATCAACGGATTGTTCATGAGTGATAATAATACGTAGCACAACTTCCTACGGAGGGGAAGTAAAGCAGTCGGTCCCATGTCGATTGTGGCAATTGAAAGAACCCTGGATGGTATGTGAAAATACATTTCCCGGCAAAATTGTTAAGCCCTTTCGTTCTCTCTCATAGAAATTCCTCACGTGCTGATCTAATCAGTCGGTCCAGAAAGTGGTGTATATTTAAAACCCGACACCTGGTCGTGATAATGGGGGCAGAGACAGCTGCACATAAGATCACTCCTTGTGGACGTTAAGAGACTGCACATTATATGGTTGCATCCCTCCTTCTTTCTTAAGACACCGCTCCCTACGCGCGTAGAGAAGATTCCCTCCCACCTTTTAATCAAGACGTGGTTGTTGTTTTTTTGTTGCGACCGTGTTTTGTTTCAGTGTTTGCCCGGGGCGCAATCCCACTAATGGAGAGAGCTCGCCTCAGAATGGTAACAAACCCTCGACACGTACTTAGGTGTAATGAACATTGAACAGGTCTACTCCGAGTCAAACACGAGACTGTCCATCCTTCGAGAGGAGAGAGCCACTGGACCAGCTCATTATACTCGTGTGCTATTATTAATATTATTATTATTATTATTATTAGCACCGCGTCTTACTACCCGTTCGGGTTATACGCACTTATGCTAATATGTAATGGTAGGGTGATTGTGAGATGAAATGGAGGACCTACAGTTTAACGTGGAATCCGAACCACGGTGGAGGTCTGGCATTCCCCACATTCACAAGATGTCTTGTCAGAGGTGAAGGAAGGGTTTGGTATACTCATGTGGACGGGGTTTTTTTAGCACCGTTTCTTACTACCCGTTCGGGCTATACGCTATCTATTAATTACATCGGTGGTTTTAAGAATTAGGAGAGTTATATTTTAGAGGAAGTGTACTCACATTTGCGTGGAGAGAGAGAGAGAGTGATAAACAATTTTGGAAAAGCCACTCTCGTGACATCCAACTGAGATTTGAACCTCGATCTCATAGGCTTGCGTGAGGTTTGGCTGATGGGGGTGCCAGATGAAATACGAGTGGGGTGGGGTCAACCCTCCCTCCCCCCTCCTAAGTTTCTGTTGATTTTTTTTAAACGATTACAATAAATTAAAACATAAAAGATTCATTGTTTTATTTTACAAGTCCATTCATTGAAAAACAAACATTATAAATTACAACACCATCGTAGGCTGAAGGATGGTGTTTTTTAATCTCATCAATAGTGTTATCCAAGCCTGTCTTTGTCGACAAACGAGACTATGAGGTGCTATAGCAGGATCTCACTTACATTAACCACTACCCTTAAAAGATCCATTGAGCAGATTCTAAACAATATTAGGTACTTCGTTATTTTGTCACTCCAACCTGTCCTATGATTTTATGGCTAGTGGTGTGCTAAGGCACCCACGGCACCCACGGCACCTACTCCGCGCACAACCACGCTCGATATCCCTATCATTGGCGTTCTAGTCCACTGGGAGAATAGCTCCTTAGACCATGTGGCCACCGAAGAGAGTCGTATGGATGTTTAGGAACTAACACAAGCTAATTCACTTTACAGCGCTTCATACAAAATAAATGGCACGACACAATCGTACAGACTTTCTCACAAACTGTTTTATACTCGTATCTTGGAAGAAAGTTTTTCAGTAAATTCCCCTTAAGTAAAAGTCCCTCATAACAACTAACACATCCTCTTGTTCATCACAATAAACTACCGCGCACTGCGGTGTAGTGGTCAGTGCACCTGGCTACAGGCCTAGGGTTCCTGGGTTCGGTTCCCGGCTGCTATCATTAGCAATTTTCCCGAAATAGGAATTATCCCGAAAGTCGCCGGGGTTTGTTTAATTAGGCTTAAGCTATATTGTAAGTGTTTTTATTGGTTCCACACCCTCATACTCCTTATTACCTTCATACTCCCTATCACCCTCATAGTCACTATCACCCTCATACTCACTATCACCATCACCTCATCTCACCAGGACACAGAAAGAGCCTCCACGGAAAGGATGTACGATCTGTACATTCGAACGTTTCCTGGGCAACGATACGTTAGTACTCGATAATCTTTTCGAGAACTGTAGGCCTACTACAAATTGATGTAGCCCAGACCCGCCATTATTATTGTTATTATCTAGTGAACTTGTCTCAATGTTGGTTATTTCGCAACGATTGTATACTATCTTCTCTAAAATGTTGTTCTATTCGAGAAAGAGGTACGGAAACTGTATTGCAGTCTATCATAATATCCTAGTGGCAACTGCCTTTAGGATCGTGCATCACTTGTCAATCAACTCTGTGTTGCAGTCGGCTCAAAATTGTTAATTTACACGAAAACTATTGCATGAGAATAATTTCCGATTAAACATTAATGGATGTAAAGAGTTAATATAAGTTCCTAATATTGAACATTGTTGCAATATTATGTGATATTGGGATAAAAACTCCGTCGAAAAGGCCATTTTTTGACCATTTTAGAATGGCTCCATAGATAATCACTCTGTACTAATCTTCATTATGTCTTAATAGAGGCATACTCTAGTTATTAACAAGAAACTTTGTCACTCTGTCCCCCATCGTCACCGCGGAAAATGTCACGTAAGCGTTCAAATACGAATGCGCTCTACACATTTATGGCATATGTTGGTATTTTCTATTCCCTTTTACTCCTAAACCTCGCGCCCACACACGCACAAACGCAGATGCGATCCGGGAGCTGAGTTAAGCCTACTATGATGAAAGCTCTTAAGGGCGCGTAAGCACAATTTAAGTTATTTTTAACATCTAATGGTTCGTTAGGAAACCATTTATAGTATCTTGGTTCACAAACTTTTTGTTTTAAAATAAACATGGTTGAGTTTCCTTCTCTAAGAATTTCATTGCTCTAATAAACATATCATATTTATTGATTTAGTTATGCTTAAATGGTTTATTAGTATAACTTCAAAAAACTTCCAAAAATACTTTCAAGTTAAATCAATAAAGTATAAATGGTTTTACAACAACAACATGTTAAAAATAATTAATAATTAACTTTAATACCCCTTAAAAATGTAATATTGGTGATATTTTAATACATATTAATAGTATTATTTTATGAGTATTAATACTAGATCTCTCTGTTGAAAGTGACAGACGCAGGCAGCATGACCTGACGTATGAATACAGCCAAAATTTATTTAGTAGCATCTATAACCGCAAGATCCGGTCCTTCTTACTAGACTCCTACCATAGCAATCAATATTCGCGATGTGTGTTGCTATGAGCCCTTGTTGCGCCGTGCCTTGTCCGGATTACCGTACTTCATTACAGGCTTGCGGTAGTAACTGTGAAGTTTGTTGTTATCTTCCCGGCACAGACTCGCACTCTTCAGCGGGACGCGCCGTTATGACGGGCTGTGCGCTGTGCAATCACCGCCACTTGGATGTCGGCACAGGAATCGTCTTCAAACACTCCCAAGTCGCGCGCGTCCCAGCTCTCAAACACAAATAAAGAACTCATCATTCAACAAAAAGAAAATTAGGTGTGAATTTGGAAATGGTCTATATTTCACACAAATTCTGCAGGAACAACAGTTTTTTGATAATATCAATTATGTGTTATTAATATTTATTAAAAATTAGTTCATCTTTATTGTTGTGTTAGTATCAAGCATGATTTTTAACGTTTCGCCATTTTGAATTGTTTTTAAGATACCATTAAAGAAACCTTTTAATTTTAAATAAATTTTGATAAATCCAATCTAAATTGCTAATATATTTTTAATTGTGATCTAGAACATTGGAGAGTCGATTGCTATAATCTTTGGTGGAGAGAGATGTTTCTTTTATCAAGTAACAATAATAATAATATTTAGCACCGCGTCTTACTACCCGTTCGGGTTAAACGCTTTAAGTATTAATTACGCTAATGGATTAGGAATTGGGAAGGTTGAATTAGAGGAAATTAACCCGCACTTGCGTGGAGGGAGAGTGGAAAACCATTTAGGAAAAACCACCCCCAGTTCACCCGACCAAGATTCGAACCTCGATCTTCCCGTCCTCAGCAGTTGAGCTCAACACAACAAGCGCGTTAGCCAACTACACCACCGAGGCGGGTAACAAGTAACAGTTTATAATATTATTTAGATCATGCTCTTTGGTATAATGTGATGTTATTTTTTCCACTGTGTTTCTGCACACTTATCTAACGACCGATAAACAATTTAGTGACAAACAAGGTGACTAAATGGCAGAGTGGATTATCGTTAGACCAGGCTACCAGGAGACTTATCAAATAGCTGAGCGAACCAACGAAACGGTCTACCAATAAAAATAGAGAGAGAAAAAGATTTACCCGTGACTGACACATGTATAGCACTTAAGAACAAGCCAAAAGTAGTATCAACTGAGCGCATGGACTGGGTGGAGTACGAGAAACATAATTAAGGAAAATTGCTCCCCCACGGTTTGGCTTCTACTCAGTGAACCCGCCAAGGATGTCAGAAAGTTAATTTGGGTTCCCGGACTGCGTATTTTAGCTTCGATTTAAAATCTAATTATAGTTATTTTTGTATAGGCATATTTTTGGTATTTTTTAAGTTTGGAAGTTATAGAAAGGAGCAGGGAAAGCTTTGTGTACTTCAAGAGGGATACCTAGCTTGGCATGACTCAAGCTGACCTAGCCTAGCCTAGCCCAACCTGACCTGACTTAGCCCGACCTAACCTAGCCTAACTTAAACTAACAAATAATCCCAATGAAATAAAAAAATTCAAAAGAAAATACTAGCTTTACCTCGTACCCCAGTCCATGCCCTTAAGTGCTACTAAGCTACCTGTTGTTTTGCACTAAAGTGATTCATAACCGTCCGTTGACCCGCCTTTAAACCGTCCAAATGAAAGAGCGCTTATAAAATGGCCGACCGAACAAATAACATCTTGACTTACCCACAACTACCCGCTTTGGTGGCCGGGTAGTCTAAGGCGGTGGTTTCCAAGCTTTTCAGAGCAAAATACATGCTGGAGTGCGAATAAAATGTTTACACTAATATTATGGACATTTATTAACAACAGTTAACTTTTTTAACAATAAAACTATAAAACAAACGAAAACCATTAAATGTTCTAGCGGTGCCTTTGGTAATGTCCTTTATTGAGATTTGAAAAAAAAAAATTGAAAATCATTAATACTGATGTTATTTTGTAGTGTGCCCCATGGACAGTGTTTTATTTTGGTTAGTCTAGGTCAGGTTAGGTCATGTCAAGTTAGGTATCCCTCTTATTCACGGAGACTGAGATAGTTATGGTGGAACGCAAGGGTTCCGAGGAGAAGTTTGAAAAACTCTGGTCTAAGTTGTCACCCACGCAATATGTTGTACTGCCGGTGATGGGTGTGTCGGGGTTCGAACTGTAGTCGGGTATACTGAGAGTGCTCTTCCACTCCCCTTACCCCCACATAAATTCAGGTTGATTTTCTCTCAATTCACTCTTCCTCCTCTCTAACAAATTAGTGTAACATGTACAGTACACAAGCGTACAACCCGGATGGGTAGTAACTTGCGGTTCTGACAAAGAATACTTACCTAGTCAACAAATTAATTATCACTCAACTGAACACCCCATCAAACGAACTATTGATGGAACAAAGAACAAATAATACTTACCTAGTCAACAAATTAATTATCACTCAATTGAACAACCTATCAAACGAACGATTGATGGAACAAAGACCAAATAATACTTACCTAGTCAACAAATTAACTATCACTCAAATGAACAACCTATAAAACGAACTATTGATGTAACAAAGAACAAATAATACTTACCTAGTACACAAATTAATTATAACTCAATTGAACAACCTATCAAACGAACGATTGATGGAACAAAGAATACTTACCTAGTAAACAAATTAACTATCACTCAACTGAACAACCTATCAAATGAACTATTGATGGAACAAAGAACAAATAATACTTACCTAGTACATAAATTAGTTATCACTCAATTGAACAACCCATCAAACGAACTATTGATGGAACAAAGAACAAAGAAAACTTACCTAGTAAACAAATTAACTATCACTCAACTGAACAACCTATCAAACAAACTATTGATGGAACAAAGAACAAAGTGACCTACCGACTATCTCAACGAACGAAAATAAAGTATGAATGACTTACCAAACAAATGAACTAAAAACCGGCCGATTGACTTATGGACAAAATATTAGCGTCATTATTAAATAAATAGGACACCTTTTTTGTTTAAAAAAATGAGTAAATGAATGAAGATGTTATCTGGAAGTGACACTCTCTAAAAAATACATTATTATATTACTCACGGAATATTCTTCGTTTCTTGCACAAATGGCTGTTGATAAAGTGTCCATTTATCCATCCCATTCAAACTATTGGCGCCTGTAATACCTCCTAACCCTCCCATTTCAAACTAATCTTCGAAACACTCAGTCCATATTAATCCTACCTATAGCTTCCATCCTGGCAAACACTCCTTCATTCTCCAACACAAATATATGTAAGATCCGGCCAAACATCGCATGCTAAGGACTGTTTGCATCCCTTTCATTTGCCCGCTTACATAAATACAGGATATATAGTGCGTTCGGAAACTCACGGCCCAAACAGCACGTATAGCTTGTTCGAACCAAACGTAATACAAATTCCCTTTACACTTACATCCAGAAAACTATTCTAATACCATTAAATTGTGTTCTAAGTTCCGGCATACAGCACTGGGAGAGCAAAGTTGTCAAGCATGCGTGTACAACAAGTTGCATATGAGCTAGGCACGTGGCACTGCACACCGCGATATCTTGGAGCATGACAACAGAACACACCACAATTAAGAGTAAACAACAACAGTCCATCTATAAATGTAAATACGTTCTGAGACTCATCATTAACGGTCCTATATCACAGCAAGTGTTTGCAATTATTGTATGTGCAATGCCGCACGCCTAACTCCTATGCAACCTGTTGTACACGCATGCTTGACATCTTTGCTATTCCGGCGCTATTCGCAGAAACTTTGAACACAATTTAATGATAATAATAATATTTAACACCGCGTCTTACTACCCGTTCGGGTTATACGCTTTAAGTACTAATTACGGTAATGGATTAGGAATTAGGAAGGTTGAATTAGAGGAAGTGAACCCGCATTTGCGTGGAGGGAGAGTGGAAAACCATTTAGGAAAAACCACCCCCAGTTCACCCGACCGAGATTCGAACCTCGATCTCCCCGTCCTCAGCAGTCTGGCTCAACACGACAAGCGCGTTAGCCAACTACGCCACCGAGGCGGGTCACAATTTAATGGTATTAGCATATGTTTACGGATGTAAGTATACAGGTATATTGTATTACTTTTGGTTCAAACAAGCTATATGTGCAGTTTGGGTCATGAGTTTCCGAACATTCTTTATATATAAATTACTAAGCTGATATTCCTGTTAGACAAAGCTACAGTAAACTTAAATATCATAGTGTTGCTATAGAATTAACTAACTTGAAAATTAATTGAAAACTTCTCATTATTTAGATTGGTCCAGCCCATAAAATACGAAACCTTTAAAGGACGAAACTAAGCATGTGATGCGTTGCATTAAAACAATTGCTTATAAAGAGTCTTACCTAAATCATTAACAATTAATCAAAAATGTAGATATCATTATTTAGCAAGGAATATTATATTACATAAACAATGGCTACATAATAAATAAAACCGTTATAACTTTAAATGTGAGGTTTAACTCTATACTAGGATACTAGACACCAATTTTATCATAAAGGGCCTTATATGACAACTAGTAAAAGTGTTTAGATCTATTTCAACGTATTCATACGTCATGTTATGTGATCTGCAGCTATCACTTTTGATAAACTAACACTGAAAATATAATAATACTTTATCATTATTGATAACAAAAAAGTTTGTCTTTTATTAAAATTACTCTAACTGTCCACTCATAAGAAAATCAATGTAAATTAGTTTTATGAATAGTAGACCTCATATTGCCCATTAATAAAATTCTAAACACATTATGTTAAGAATAATCATGTCACTTTATTATCACTACCACATTTTTAACATTTTTATTTGGATTTTAAGTTGAAATGTCTTCCATATTTCTCCGTGGACTTGGAGTTGATATTTTTTCTTGATGATAAAACAAATGAATACGATATTCAATAGTACGTTATATTCATATAGAATAAAACTTTACACTGGGTTTAGGACGTCAGTTTCACAAAATACGCCAAAATTCAAATAAAAACACCTGAGATGTTCGATCATCTGCTTAGAATTTTAAATTCAAATCACCTAGGATGAACTATTAGATGAAACCTATTTTGAGTAGACACCATCTTGAAACGGACAGCCAGATTGCGAAATTAACTGCACACGTAACTCGGCCTAGGTTCAAAGAATGTCCCTGCCCTGTTTTTAAAATAATCCACGCACTAGGCAGTAATCGCGGGACATTCAGACAATGCTCATGTAGGCATATAAATCCTATCCATGATCCCTTAGGTGTAAGAGTTTTTTACAGGTCACTCATTGATCGGTTTTTGTCAGTTTAAATCATTAAGTAATGTTCTCTTGGATGAGGCTCAACAAATATTAGGCATGAGGATACGTCGGGAAAATTGAGCCATTTATTTGGATCAACAATCCTATATTGAAAATGTAATTGAGAAATTGTGTATGACAGATTGTAAAGCTGTTTCTACACCTTCGGGTATTTGATGTGTATGGCAGTAACATGTGGGCCTGACATTGCTCATACTGTTAGGTTTTTTTTAAAAGTCAATTTAATGTATGTTGTGATGAAAAACATTGGTCTGTGTATTTGTAATACTTTCAAATAATTTTAACAATTTTCATTAAGAAATCTAGTTTGTTTATCTGTGTGGTGACCTTGGTTCTAAATAATACAATGCCCATGGGGAACAAAGACCAGCGGCCTTATAAAGTGAGGAAAATGAAGTTTAAGGGTTAAAAGTTGAATCTAAACTCTTAAGCTAATAAACGATACATCTATTCTTCAGTCATTGTTAGAATTTTAATTCGATTTATATTGGCAGGGGATATTTAGATTATCTAACAATAAACACACCTTTACTCTTAATAGTTTGAATAAGGATATACACATATTTTTTTAATTTAAACTTTGCATTAGAAATATTGTTCGTTTCCTGCAATAATCTTCAATTTATTCTATTAATCAAGCTGTACTATTTAACTTATAAAAGTTACTTATAATCCCTCTAAATGCACAATATAAACAAGTATAACGACTTACACCTTCTTTGCAACAATGTACAACTTCACGAGGTGCAGTGTTACAACAGAATTGATAGCAATTTGATTTAAATATATATACAATTCCAACAAAGGGATGGTTATTTTAATACCTGATATTTGTTGATTATTTATCAAATAATATTCAGTGTTTTTTTATAAAAATATTATATTCAAATAGCTAAAAAAAATAAAGTTTGAAAATTGTAACAACTAGCCCCTGTATGTCCCTCACTCGCAAAAAAAACTGACATTTTGTTTTTAATTGTATACAATACGTGGATACAAATTTAATCAAAATCGTTAGAGAGAATTTGTAGAAAATATAAACTGTAATTATTTTAGGGTTTATTTCTAGTTCCAAAAACGCCTTTGGGAAACTTTATTAAAAGCTTAAGCCTGGTCGGTAAAAGGTTTAGACTATTATCAGAGATAACAGACACCCTTACACACAGGCAGACACATAGGCAGACACACAGGCAGACACACAGGCAGACACACAGGCAGACACACGGACAGACACATGGCATCGTGAAATAAAAAAATCTGTTTCAGGGGGTCATAAAACGACGAAGTCTATCAAAACCTTTCTTTCGATTCTTTTGAAGATCACAATACATCTATTTCTGGGAGGTTGAGAAAAAGTAAAAATAGCATCACATTCCACCAAAGAGTCATGAATCAAAGAACATGTAAAGTACCATCAAATTCATTTTCATTGGCAATTGAAAAGTGCCGTTTCCGTTGTAAGATTAAACAGTGCCAATATAAAAAAAATTATTAAAAATCACCAACTCCTACGTACCAATCTTTAGTCCAATGGGAAAAATTGTTTTGGCTCTAGATAGGCAGACAGATAAAAGCACCAAAAAGCCACTTTTTAGGGTTCAGTGGGTCATGAAATGTCGATAGCCCTCAAAATCTTGCAAAAAAACCTCTTTTTTTTAGATCATGATACTTTATTCATACAAGGGTTCGCGAGAAAGTAAATTACCACTAAGCTAATCTTAGTTGATATCGCTTTCCATTCCAAACCAAGGCCAATTCACTCGTATCGGTATAGGCTACTGTAAGCCCCCTGCCCTCCCTAGACCCTCTCCTAGAGTGGGCCGATACCAGGGCGTACACAGATTATATTTTGTGTGACGTCATCAAAGTGTTCACCTCACTGTGATCACCGGTAGATACGATCACTGATCTCTGGATCACCAGGTGCCATAGGTCCTAAATATTAAAAATGGAGGTTGTACAGGAACACAAACGGGGATTGTTGAATAAATAAATGGTCAGACTTGTAAAGAACCTGGATGATTTAATGAACTGTGCCATCGTTAAATGGAAACATGTGATACAATACAATAATAAAATACAAAGCACAACATAATGAGATGTACCCTTTGAAAACTAAACAATGTTTCATATACACAATTTACAAATCGTCTCCCTGACGACTAATAGCAAAGTTTATGTAATAATGTAAAATAAAAATATGTTAGTTGAATACAGTCTAGTAGAGTTACTGTACTATGTACAGTAATTGGTTATAAGATTGATAAATAGGGTATTTTTTAAAGTCTTGCGAAACCAATCTAATTGTTATTCACACAAATTCATTTACAGTCTCCCAGAAGGATACAAAAAGTGACGCTTTAAAAATGAAACATGGATTCCCTTAGTTATTTTTGCTAAATTTTATTAATTACGGGATAGTTTTTGAGTTAATCTGCTTTCAATATGGGATACACAACTTGTGAATGTGTGGAATGCCAGGCCTCCACCGTGGTTCGGATTCCACGTTAAACTGTAGGTCCTCCATTTCATCTCACAATCACCCTACCATTTCACATTAGCGTAAGTGTGTATAACCCGAACGGATAGTAAGACGCGGTGCTAATAATAATAATAATAATAATAATAATAATAATAATAATAATAATAATAAGGAATAACTGTTCACGGAGTAAAGTACTTTCTTCTTACTTGTTTGTGGGATTATTCCCCCTCCACAAAAGTTGATTGGTTGGAAAGAATAAATCTTCGTTATGTTCTTCACTATTGGTGGAAATAAGCAGCCATTGCTTATCTAAACTGTTGGTTTTGTTATTGATAACCAGCGGGTTCACTATTGATACAACCTTTAATAAGTAGCAAGTCATGTTCTTCACCAAATGTCGGTGTTACTATTAACCAACTAAAGAAAATACCAAGTTAAGGTGAATTTTCACTCCACAAACAATTATTACTGCTTTCTCAAATAATTTTTACTCTTGGAGTCCTTGAACTAACTTCTGGGGTTGTCTTCTTCAATCCAAATAGGGGCGCACCCACGGTCGGGGGAGTTTTGGGGCTGAAGCTTCCCCCCAGCTGAAGGCCATCTCCCAGAAAATTAAGAATATTACATAAATATGATTATCACTATGTTCTGTCAATTAATCAATTATATTTAATATAAAACAAATAACTTTGTGCAGTAATTAGGGCCTTTCAAAGGAATATTTTTTTATGTTGATTTTTAATTTGACTGTAGGGCCTAAATTTGCACTTAAATAAAAACTGGATCTGTAATACCGTAATATTTTCTAGAAATGGTTAAAGTATTTACTCTTTGTTATGAAGTTTTGAAGTGGGTACAGTAATTGATACTATTATTTTATATCAATTATGTAAACACTATTGTGTCAGGAAGAGGGGAAGGGGCAAATCCTGGGTGTGAAGAAGAATGTGTGAACACAGACCTGTTAACCAGTGGCGTACACAGTGACAGAGGGTAGACCAAGGACCCGATTTTGGTACAAATTAGCTTAAATATTACCATTTGCATTCTTTGAATTAAAATTTTTTCTTGGGGGAGAAACCCCTGGAACCACACTTTTTAGCGAATTAACTTAACTATAAATTTATATTTATAATGGCTGAAAGGTTCTTTAAAACATCCTAAATATAACAAATCATAATACAATAAATAATATACATTTATTGAATGATAGAGATCGCAAATAAACAGAAATTACTGTCGACAAATCTGACCAAACTCAATGCCTTTTACATAGTCGAGGTTCCTTTCATTTATAACATGACTATGAATGCAATGGAATCTAATCACATTACCATTGCAAATAATGTTCGTCATATTTCTGTATTTTTGCTAGTTCTTATTTTTTATTTATTGTAAATATTCCGTCCTAATTCATGTATTCATGAAGATCACGTGCCCAACTTATTTGTCCTCCATGTCTCTACTACTGAACTTTGGGCACCACTATTTTATTCTTATTATATATTCCTAACATATCTCTTTCCTGCCTGTACTCGAACCCCGATATTTCTTTCCAATATTCATCTACATCGGAAACTGGGCTTAGCTGCAATCTAGCGGCAGATTGAGAAACTACCCCATCTACTACTTCAGAAGCGCTAAATTTGAATTAACGCAAGACTTGGTCTTCGTACTTTACCTTTGAGCTTTTCTCCTTAGCAACTTTTACTGTTATTGTTATTACCTTTCTTTTGTTTTATCCTTATACACTGTTTTGATACAAATATTAGTTGTTTTATCTGTTTCCAAGAGTTGGGAAATTATTCCTCCTAATAACTTTCATTTGTTTTGCAACCTCCAAGGTTTTCGTTGTTTTTAGTTATCGTGACGAATGTAAAAAGAAAAGAAAAAATAACTCTCAAAAAAGGACGCGCTGGGTTTTTCTTGGACTAAAAAGGAAAATGTGAGTGCAAATACAAGTTAATTTCATGGGATAAAGTTTCTGTTCTATCTACAAGCACTGGCTGGAATTGAAGTCTGGACCTGGGGTTTTTTGTCACATAAAAACAAGAAGAATTCACGAAAAAGATGAGCTACTTAGTTTTTCATTGTTATTTAAGAATGCGAGTGCTACAGCCAGAATCAAGAAATGGTCTGCATTGGGTTGTTTTTGTCTCTTCGCCTCAAGTCAGCAGGAAACGAATAAGATCTTTCTTTTTTTAAATTAACAACTCAATTCAGGACTACCAATTTGTTGCTACCCCCAGCAAAATCTTGTTAAGACACTTACCTAAAGGCTCTTATGCCGCAGCGTTCACTGGTTAGAGTTAGGTTGGAGTTAGGTTTCAAACGTAAGACAGTTCCGTTAAACCCTATTTTTTAGTTGTCAGTTAGGGTTCCAGGAATGTTATCCGAAATGAATGGGTTTCTTATCCAAAGGAATTTAGAATAGTTGTTAAGATGTTAAAAGGATTGTGGATAGATTTGACCCACGTTGTGACGACAATTGTAAGGAAGTTAAACGATGCCCCGCG
>CABFOV010009427.1:0-19489 GCA_902141375.1 Timema poppense
GGTAATCAGATAAATCTTTGCCGGGACCGAGGATCGAACCCCGGCCGCCAGCATAGAAGTCTGACACCTTACCCCTAGACCGGTCAAGTTTGTTGATTCCATGACTTCCATTCATATTTTCTTATAATTTGACAGATTGGTGATTTTAATAAATTGCTATCATATTATGTTATGTTATAAATAATGTTCGGTTAAGGTTATTACTTATTTGCTCTTTGTAAACGACTCTTTTACCTTTTAAATAGTTCCACAGTCATTTAGACAAAATATTGAATTACTATTGTTGACTAACCTCATTCAGTAGTCGATTTATGGTCATTGCCTCGCGGCCTGTTTGATTTACATGAAATGCATTTAGAATATTTTCATAATTTCATTTTGACAAAACAACATGCAATTTTAAAGTAAGCTTTTAGTTCTGAATCTAATTTTCTTACAAGTAAATCATGTTCAATATTTCATATGAATTGATAGGAATTTCTTACATATTTGGTAACAATTAACCCATAATATCAACCTCTATTTACAGCACACATGTAAATAAAATGCCATTGATGCACAAACAGAGAGATTGCATTAAAAATTTGTCAGCACGTTGAAAAGTAAATTTTGCATCAAAACAATACACAAATAAAAGTATTGGTGAATCACTGTTTCTTTAAGTGTTAAATTATCTTATTTTATATTAAATAAGTAATTTAGATAAACCCAAAACTTTATGTAAAATTCAACACATACAGTTTATACTTATTTTTTTACTTTATGTTGACAACATTCATCATTGAAATTCTTTTAGCTATTGATGGCCACTCATTTATATGTGCTTCTTTGTTTAGTATTACTTTCATTCATGTTAACGCCTCAATAGTTTTAAATCTATTTTTTTTAATGTCAAAAATAAAGATATATAAAAATAAAGGTGATATTAGTTAATTGCAACTCACTACTCATGTGTTTGGTTTTTAAAATAACAAATTCCTTTAATTAATACTGGAAAAGTTAAAAATAAAAATGTTTTGACTGCATATATTTTTAGTACCAAAAGTGATTTGCTAAATATTTTTATTGCTGAACTAAAGATGAATTAAAATGTGGACTGTGTGCTTCAGTTTTTTCACATTTTTATTTAAATGTGTCAACAGATTGAACAAGATTGCATTTCATGGGGATACTAGGCCAAGAGAGCAAAACTTCTTAAATTTGTTCTATGCCTTACTAAATAAAATTTTTTATTCATCATAATTATATATAAACATACAACCCAATAGCAAGACTACAGTGATAGTGTTGGAATCCAACAATATGTTGAACAGAGTGTACACTCAAAATTAAGAACGTGCAGCTACAGAAGTGCAAAGTTGAAACTAGGAATATTTGCAGCTTAGGACGGCCGCCCAGCTTACGATTACATTCCTAGTCTTGAAACAATGTCTTGTGTAGTGACCATGTAAACTCCAGTTAAGGATGAACGGCCGGTTCATGACACAGAATTCATGCAGGGACAAACTGACGACTAGCTAGTAGGACAGCTGTGTCCGGTACTTCATATGGGTATGTTGTCAAACTTAAGACCTCTGCATGGTCCAAGAATATAGTAGAGTTAGGATAATAGTTTACCCAGGAATAGATACCATGTATCAAGATCATCTTTTGTAAATAATTGTATATGTTATATTCCATGTTATTAAACTAGTTATTTATAGAATAGTAAACATCTCTCGTATAATTTAAATGTGTGTTTGAGCTCCCATCCTCTATAAACTGGTGACCGGTCATAACAAAAGCAAAGTTAATTAATTTTTTAATTTAAAAAAAATATAACTGGAAACTCCATCAGCTAAGACATTAAAAGGGTGTGACAATAAGTATTTGGTGCACAATATTTAATATAACTTAATATATACATGAAAACTATTCCAATATAACTTAACCTTTCATGCTTTAATACTCCAGTGAAGTTGTTAAAATAAACTAATTCATTTTTAAAAATATTTTTACCAGAAGAAATGAACTAGGACTAAGATAGTCTAATAGACTTAATAGGATCAAATTTTAATGACAATGTTTTTGTTCGAAATTGAACTAAATTAAATATAGAGTAAAGCTAAACATCTCATATTTTAACAAATATTCATTTTCAGAACTAGGTCTTTATTTTATTAACAACTCCCTTCAGTGTTTGAATGGTCTAAGGCTTCACTCTTGTCAGATTGCCCTGCTTTTGATGAGATCAGGGTTCAATTCATGGTTGATTCTATTAAGGGTGGCTTCCCCTAAATGGTTTCCCACTCTTCTGCCACGCATATGTAGGTAGACTACCTCTAAAATCCTTTCTTACTCATCCCTGCCTCTTTATAGTTATCATATATTATGCATATAACCTGAACAGGTAGTAAGACCAAATGATAAAATAAATACCTGAACTATGATTTGACTTAAGAAATATTTTAAATGTTCATCTTGACTTCACGGAAAAACTGGCTTCGCACACCCCTATCAAATACTATTATAGCTTTAACTGCCAAAATGTTGCTAAATTGAGGCTGGGAATTGATTCAATTTTATTTTTGTTTTTGCAGTTGAGTGGCAGCATGGCACGTTCCAGTGTGGTAGTTCTTAGTCTTGGTGTGGCTGCGGTTCTTTCATTCAGATGGTTTTATCAAGTATAACTATGCTCGTTTCTTAAACATTAATACTTTTATTTATCATAAAGTTTAACTTCATGATTGTGTAATATGACATTTTGAAATGGAAGTTTGACGTGTATATTTTTATAATGCTTAGTGATTTAGTTATATATTTTTAAGAAAGTACCCTGTAAAACCTCAAATTATAATTATGTCTTAAAATGTTGGTAAAAAAATATGGATTGTTAAACTGTTTTTTAAATATTAGGTAGCTTTTATAGAAAATTAAGTTTTCAGTCATTTTATTCTGTTTTTACATTGCAATGTTTTACTATGATAACTTGATTTTAATGATATGCATCTATAAATTTGTGTATTAGAAAATGTTTTGACAGCTTTTAAACAGTGGAAATATATAATATTAAATTTTCAGTCATATTTATGCATGCTTTTACAAGTATCTTAATTTGTATCCACGCTATTATTAATCATTTTTATAAAATTGATTTTACTGTTATTTTATAAAATAAAATAATTAAAATAGATCTCATCTTCAAAAATGGCAGCCATGAAGGAATCTCAACTTTTTCTCAACTTACTAATATATAAATTAGAAAATTACTGTTTTTTAAGTCAATAATTTAATATATTTAAGTAAACTACATGTTTATTATCTTTATCACAAATACTCATAAATATTAGATCTATAACGCCAACACAATCTAGTTTTATTACTAAGAACAAGAGTTAGATGATCAAATCCATATTTTTAATGAGATAAGTATTCTGACAAAATGGCTTATTAATGTTTATTATCATTAAATGTGTATCATCAAAATTCTTTAAAAGCTGTTACGTCATCCTTATTTTCTAAATATTAATGCAGCATTAACTTGTATTCAGATTTACTTTTTGGTGCAGTTTTTTAGACCTATTGAGCACGTCTCAAGTGTGGCACTATTCTAAAAACAATATGACACCTAAGTTCAAATGCATTGGACTAGTTTCACATATGAAACTGGTTCATTCCATTCAGGTCTAGGTTGGTATCGTCCTGTATTTAGTATAGCACCGCACTTGGGGTATACTAAGTCTGACTATGAAACTGGCCCTTAATCTGGTCGATTTAATGAAATATAAATACAATAAAGTACTAATAAATGAAATAAATAACTCAGTTTCTAAACCTAATTCTCATAATACATATGGTGGTTACCCTGTAACATTATTTTAAGACACAAATTAATATTTCAGATTTTGAATAATTTGTCAGATTTGAAAGTTTAGATTTATTGGTAAACAAGAATAGTTTTGTGGATATTAACTGTTCCGTCCAATGTCATTTGAAAAGAATGATCTTTATAAATGTAATTTTATATTCTGTCTAATGGGTATTTAGCACCTCTGAGTGACCATTTAGATATTATATTTTTCATAATTGTATACGTGTTTTATTAATAAAGAACTTGTATTTGTGAATATTTCTCATTTTAATTGACATTAATGAACCTCAAAGAAGAAGGATATCAGTTTCTTTTGTAACAATATCTATCAACAAGTGTTAATATACTGCGGAAAAATATTGACCTAGATATCATTATTCAAGATAACTTTTGTTTCGTCAAGAAATTGCTTGTACAATGATGTGGCAGCAGCATTTTGTCCTGATAGTGATGAAAAGATTTGAATTATAGACGGTTCTAAATTTAACTTGGGATGGTTGATAATAGTGGAAGTGAACCCACATTCGCATGGAGGTAGAATGGAAAACAATTTAGGAAAAACCACCCCCAGTTCACCTGAGTGAGATTCGAGCCTCGATCTCCCTGTCCTCAGCAGTCTAGCTCAACATGAAAACAGCGTGTTAGCTAACTACGCTACCGAGGCTACTTTCCACTGTTGTGAGCAAAATTATGACTAGAATAATAGACAATAAGTATCTGTCTATTTTTGAAGTATTTAAGTTTGTAAAATGATCCTTTACTTGCTAATGTGTAGATTACAAAACTCGCCACAGTCAATATTCACCAAAATTAAATTTTATAAAATGATGTACATTTGACTGAGAAATGGTTTATAAACACCATCAAAAATTACAAACTACTACTGAGCGGCCAGAACGCCACATCAAAAATAACCTAACTGTTCTAAGCCAACATGAAATTTAAATATTACTACACAATTATTTAGTTCTAATTTTGATCACAGAATGATCCAAATGGTGAAAAAAGTAGTGAAAAATTTAAAATAACTAACATTTAATTGTTTAAATATTTCATCATATAAATATTGTGAAAAATAATCACAATTTTTATAATTTATACACCCTCTGAGGGGAGATGGAAGTGGCAATGAAAAGTATGAAGGCTAGAAAGGCATCAAAAGGTGATGAAATAAGTGTGGAGATTCTGAGAACAGCAGGAGAGGGATGCGAGCATTATGGGAGGGCAAGGTCCCAGAAAATGGAAGAGGTGAATAGTAGTAGTTAACTTCAAGAAAGGAGACAGGAAAAAGTTTAGAAACCACAGAGGGATCACTTTGATGAGCCACTATGAAAACGGGCTGGAAAAAATATTGGAGAAAAGAATTAGAGGAATAGTAGGAGGATTGAGAGAGGAGCAATATGGCTTCAGACCAGTAAGATTGAGTGTGGATCTTATTTTTACCGCTGGACAGCTGCAAGAGTGACACTAGTGAAAGTATGTAAAAGCGTGTGTAGAAGAAGAGTATGGAAAGCGCTGGGGAAGAAAAGAGTGAAGGATGGGACAGTAAACAGATTGAGGGATGTGTACAAGGGTAGTGTGAGCTGTGTGAAAGTGGGAGAGAAGAAGACATTGTTTTGAGTTAAAGAATGGTCTGAAACAAGGTAGTTTGCTCTCACCACTATTGTTAATTGCAGGGGTTGTGGAAGAGAGTGGAGAAGGATTGTGCCAAGGCGGAGGGATAGAGGTTATAAGAGAGGAGGCAGTGAAGGGGCTTATGTTCCAAACAGACTTAGCCAAAGGCTAGATGCTGTTCTTCATGATGATGATAATGATGATACACCCTAGAACATCATATTTTCGAGAGGTTTAAATCAACAAATATAAGGTGACCACATTTGAAAACCTAAAGTTATGGACCGATCACACTTCCTGATATTGGTAGTTGGCACCTCTACCATGATCCTGAATTAATTGCTGACAACTTAACTCGGATATTGATTTTAAAATAAAAGCCCCTAAGTTCACATATATGGTCAAAGTAGACGTGCACAACTAACAAGTAGCAATTAATTCCCCACAATGTGCTTGTGCCAAAAATGCTGGTTTTCAAATGAAGCCACCTTGCAGTTGGCTGATTAAATTTATGTTTTGCCAGTGATCTCTATACTATACTGGATGGACATAAACACAACCCTTGCAACGGACCAAACCATAACGCTAAAGTTAGTCATCTGCTTGCTAGCTCGTGGACAGATTTAACAGTTTCTTCCAATGTTCTTGTGTAAAAATGTGTTTCTGGAGATTTGTTTTTAAATAGTGAAATAGTATGCCCAACTTGACTGAAGACACATTTACATGAAAGATTATACAATTCAGTGTTAAAGGTAATATTGCACAAATAAGAATAAAATCTTTAATATGCCGTATTAAAATATGTAGCTGACACCAATGTTGTTTACATTATGCCAAGACTACAATATATTTAAAATTGGTTATTAGTTTTTATAATGACTTCAGAAACAATATTATAATGCAAAAAGGTAGCTTCAAACTTAATTGCATTCGTTTGAATGACAAACTTGGTGTAGTAGTTTTATATTCAAATTAGGTATAATTTAGGTTATAGGCTTTTATGAAGTATTACTATATTACAATATATTTAAAGTTGGCTCTTAGCTTGTAAAGCCTATTGATTTCAGAAGCCATATTATATTTAATGTTCAGTAACTATAATGAAATAAGGTCACTAAAAATCTGATTACTTTTGTTTGAATCACAAACTTTGTGTAGAATTCTTACGTTCAGACGATCATTTAGCTTAAAGGCTTGTGGGCAGTTTTATTATTCTATACCAAATCAACTTGTTTAAAGAAATAAGTCATAAGTGTTGCACTCTTTTAAGCTCTTCAAACCTTTTACTAAACCATTCATTTAATTTAAATAATCATACATTGATATATCTCATATATTCATAAAAATTAGCGAACAATGTCAAAATATCACATTGCCTTGTCTACGTGTAAGAGAGAAAGAGAAACCCGAAGGTTTCCTTCTCTCTTACACAATGGCATTCAGACGACAACTTGAAAATTTTAGCCACGGATGTCCATCCAGTTATATTATAGAGATCAATGGGTTTCCCAAATATTCATAGTAGATTCATAATAGGAATATTCAACTAGCAATTTCTTGCAATGTTCAAATTCAATTGCTTAACTTAAAATCTGTAAATGGGGTTACTTTATGATGTAATGGATTGTAATGTTGGTTATCAGTATGTTTGCAACTTTTATATATATACAAAATTTAACACTTTTAATAAAATTAATGTTCTAGCAAAAACATTTATAGTCTTTGAATATAATGAAAATCACATTGATTGAAGAGAAAAAGTTATAATCATAATAACTTAAGCTATGCCTATGATAAATATTCAAGAACAGCTGTTGAATACGTTGTGAGTAGAAAATCAAACTTAACGTTTATACGGAAAACATATTTTATTTACTGTATCCCTAAAAAAAAATTGTTGTAAAGAGTGGAAAACTTCTTCCCTGAACTCCCGTTCCCACTAGAATATTTAACTTACCGTTTCTATAGAAGAAATATTTTATTTAATGTTACCTAAAAATATTTCTTACATGTAAAGTTTATAATTTCTTTCTTGAAATACCTTCCGTCATTTCAACATCATGGGGATAAAAGTTGCTATAATACCAATCAATACGTAATACAAATTTATGCAATCCGGAAATTAAACCGGAAATTAGCTCAATAGAATGGGTCAAGCGTCAAACCCACCCCTATGACACTCTACTCTGGTCAAACCTAACGTGATCAGACGACCTTTTAAGCCGATTATTTGATTCAATTATTAAATAGTCGTTGGAAAGTTAATCGACTAGCTCGATTAATTGCAATACTATTAATTGGTAAAAATAGTCGATTACTTATACAAATATAATCGACTAGTCGATTAATCGATCATAGTCGCCCATTCCTCCTAAAACATGCTGTTATTTGGATGTTGAAAAGTTCAGTGGTCGCGTAGCTTATGCCGCACAAAATAAAACTCATATCTTAATGTTTGTGGTACTATCGTTCGAGATTAGAAGTTGGCAACAATGCCGCAATGCGCAATCACTATAAACGCTTGTGATTTGTGAAGTCCCTAAATAATAATAAGTAATAGGTTAGGATTCAGTTCAAACACTTATTTACATACGTGTCAAGTTCGTTATCTTTTAATTCATTGTGCGTGTTGAAAAGAAGTGAAAGCTTTTTTTCCCCAAGCAACAAACTGATTCATTTTATATTTAAAGGATTAGTTTCGTTTCCAATTTATAGGTAAGTTGGCTAGTGTATTATTATTATTATTATTAGCACTGCGTCTTACTACCCGTTCGGTCTATACGCACTGGCTAGTGTAATCCTAATAAGAACATCGGCCATAGTTAAATATCACCTGAAAGAAAACTGCACGATAAAAACAAACATCCTTAGATACATGGCATTTTAATATATAATAGGGTAGGAATGAATAAGATATATAAGAGGAAATGCACCTGCATTAGCACGGAAAGAGGATGGAAAAAATACTTTATAGGCTCGTGTAATATTCAAACCTTTATTTATAAACTGCAACAAAATACAATCAATTTTTATAAACAACAAACAACATAGCCTAAAGTATAAATATTTTATTTTCACTAAGATAGTTGTGAGCCAATCCATCTGAATATTGGAAGTACTAAAATTCGAGGGTTTCTACAATAGTAGATCTAATAATATCTATAAATGTTTATGTATGTTGACATATTAAATAGTCTTTTGTGCACTGAGTCCTATTACCTCTCAAAGCTATTGGGATATTTACACTGATGAAGTTAGGATGAGGGAAGTAAACATTAGAAGAAAGTGCCTACATTTCCGTGGAGGGAGAATGGAAGTATCCTAACTACACATGGTTATAATTTGAACCCTCTCTCTCTTTCACTGACAAACCTGACAATGTTGATGCTTTAGCCCATGTACCCAATGATGTAGGCTAGGTGTTTTTTTCATTTTTATAACCTTGCACAAAGATAAAATTTACCTAACATTGAAAGCTTATATGTACCTAATTACCAGTTTAATCTAATCAAAGCTACTTGTTATAATTCCTTATCAAGATAATGATTTCAAAGGTATTTTAGCAATTTTAATCAATCACAAACAAGGATATAGAGAATATTAGGGATGATGCGCAAAATAAAATGTATATAACTTTTTTTTTTACAAAATATAAAATAATTTAAAACCATAACGCTACTCATGAGCAAATGGTGAATCAAATGATACTAAAATTATAATTATAGGTATTTACATTTGTTTACTTTTGCAACACCTAACTAACGCACCCAAAACATCGGAGAAACGCAACTATTGATGAATATATTGTGTTTTTACCTGTGCGGCTTTGGGTTTATACAAATGATCCTTAACATTATCACTTGTTATTTATGTAGGCCTATACATGAAAGGTTAGGTCAATTTATTGGTAAATACTTCAATAATAAAGGGGGGAGAGAGATATGACTTTTCATAACTTAAAGCTACTAAACTTAACTTAGCCTTTGTATAAAAGTATTGTAGTCTGGTATGACCCAGCTAAATTTTAATTCATGTTATTTTTAGGCCATGGGCTTGGAAGAAGAACTGATAGAGGACCTCCAGCCTCGGGGGTACCAACATCAGTTGTTGGAGAAGGCCTTTGTGCAGAACACGTTGCTGTACCTGCCGACAGGATCAGGGAAAACATACATCGCAGTCATGCTCATCAAAGCCATGTTGCAAGAAATTGAGCCGTAAGTTGGTATTTACTCCTTACTGTAATGCATTATTCATGACAAAGTTAAGTTAAAAACACCTTTTTAACTGTTTAGGAAAAATTGTAAAGTCAAATTTCTTCAAGTTAGTAAAATGTAATTATCCTTGAGGTATAACTAGGGTCGATATGGTTTTATGGCGTCCAGGGCAAATACAAAAATGGTGACACTTGAAAACTGTTCTTTAAAATTTGGCTGATTTCTTGTATGGCTATTCAAACTGGTTACTCATGATAATATAAGCTTCAAAATAATATAAACAAAATGAAAATTATATTGGCTCTAATATTGATAATGAATATTGATGCAGCCGGGGCATGTACTCCATTAACCCTAAATATCAAAAGGACGGGTGTAGAACACAACTTGTCATTCAAATAAATTAGAGTAGCGTTAGTAACTTTTTTTTTCTATGGTGATTTGACTTAGTAAATTTGAAACATGCAACTCTATAATTACATCATCAAAATTACTACAAAATATAACATTAAATGAAGATTATTATTATTGTTGTTAGCACTGCGTCTTACTACCCGTTCGGGTCATACGCCTTAAATGAAGATCATTGGAAAATCATTGATTATTTCAAACTTTAAATTTAACATCTTAAATGATACTACCAAGGGCTTTAATATAAATACATGCCAACATATTAAATCACTCTATTGTTTAGAATGCCCCAACTTTTGCCAAAACTGACACCGCAACTTACATTCAATAATAAAGGTGGTGTGTGCTAGAAAATGTACATATTTCAAACAAACTATTAATAATATTGGATTTGTTACAAATTTGGTTTAAGTTTAGGTACTTTTCATACTTTAAATTTAACAAGATATTTGGTGATATATTGTATGACCAGCATTTTGCTCCTTATTTAATTGTTTGGATGTTGTGTGTAGTGGTTTTGGTATTTTTTTTGTCGGTCTGGTGAAAAAAAATTAATATTCATTATCATGGTTTAATATCACAAGATACATTTTTCTACCAAAATAATTATTAGAATTATCTTGAACATAAAATGTGTTTTCTCTTTGCTTGGATCCATATGCATTCTCTATAGGCCACTATATGACAAATCTCCAAGAATCAATATATTCATTTCTCTCTTGGAGACTATTTTTTGAAAAACCCTTCTAGGCCTTTTATAAATTAAAAAAAAAAGGATGAATAATCAGATAAACTGCGATTGACCTCTTGGATGGATATATATAAAACACAAGAACCTTGATTTTTCCTTCACAGTAAATGGATTTTATTCTTTTAGTCTTTACAGAACTGGACAAACATGGTTTTCTTGACATAATATTTTGTTAAATATTCAACAAATATTGCCGACTCAGTATAATCACTTTTTCTGAAACATTCAGAAGTATAAAGATAATGACAGAAGAGGAAAACTGTTAAATCGTTGAATCGATAATGAACAAATGATCAAATAGTCAACCCTAGTTTCCTTATTTTAAAGCCTGTTATAGAGCTGCTATAAAACTTATAATTTCAAAACTAGCACAGCTCTTGTTATTAAATTCCCCCATGTACTTTTAAGACTGTTAGATGCAGCAAAATAATATTTGTACACTATATATGTCAAATGCTTTCATAATTTACAAATAACAAAAAGTTGTATAATTTTTAAAGTGGGTACTGATAATGCTAACAATATCTTATTATTGTTACTGCTTCATATATACACTCACACCCGCTCTGGTGGCCTCATGGTCTAAGCCGCTACTCTCACAGTAGACTAGACAGCCATTGCCGGGGAGATCGAGGTTTGAATCTTGGTCAATTGTGGTGCTAAAACTATATATATATATATATATATATATATATTCTCTCACTAATTTTTCTTACTGTGAAGGCCCTTTGAAGCGACAGGCAAGAGAACCGTTTTCATGGTAAACACTGTGCCATTGGTGGAGCAACAAGCAACCTATATTCAACGGTTTGTACCTGTCTCTGTTGGGAGGTACAGTGGTGACCGTAAGGTGGATTTTTGGAGTCGAGAAGTGTGGTTAGAGGAGTTAAAGAATAACCAGGTGTGTATCAAGATATAAGTATGGTCGTAATGTTTTACCTCTGAAGTTGGTAACATGTTTTCTCTCTCTTAATTTTAAACAGCTCCTTTCTTTCCTTGCCACAAACAAGAGGATGAGCGAGATAAGATAGCATCTAAACTGCTCCAAAAGTTGCTCATGGGCATAGAAAGCATGTGGTCCAGAGCACAGCTCACTGGAATTTGATGGACCCCTTCCTAGGATGGTCCATATATATGTAACCAAACTTTTGTTAGCTTAAAGTGTAATAAGAATTTCTAGCTTTCTTCACCCTTAATTTAGAATTATTGTTGTTACCATAACCCCAGGTGGTTTTCATTGTAAGGCACATGGCCTCATAAGAATGTTGTTTTTCTTCTTCTGAAAACATAAGAAATTAAAAGCTTTCTTTTAAAGTGTTAATATATTCTAATTTTGTTGTGCTCATGTTAATTGATGATAAGTTTGACAGTCTCAACAGATGTGTATCAACACTGATTTGAGTCATTAAAGTGTTTTATTGAAGATCACTTCACATATAACATTTTCTCTGAAACTGTGATTGTCTCTTTAATATTGCATTGATCTTGAATATAGAAGTTGCAAGCACGTTCTCTGCTTCCACAAAAAAGAAACATCCAAACGGGACGATTATGTTCCTAAGTTTGTATTTAAATAATGTAAAAAATGCTTAAAAGAAAATCATTACTAAAAACAAATAGTTTGTTGTGCAATTTTTGGCTGCCAAAAATGACAACAGTGTGACATATGGTGTTGTAGATCATATGTTTCGGGGATTGGATGCATGAGAGTAGATCTGGTAACTTTGTTGACTGTCAATGATCACCACTCATACACTGAATAGACGCTGGCAATCACATCATTTGAACACTAAACTATTATTGACTGGTACTAGTAATTTTGGCCCAATATTTAGGAATAAAAATATGCATGCATATACGTTTTTAGCAGTGGCATTATATAAAATTAATTATCGGAAAGGGGTTTTACCGTAAGCTTCTACGTTATGCTGCCAGGGACATTTTAAACTGTTTGTTATAAATGACAAGTCTGTTGTTGAGATTATTGAGAGGTGTCCGTTTTGGGGTGATTCCACCCAGGTGCTTAGCCAGGATTTCCTCAAGAGGGAAGGGAGGCTAGTACCAAATGGAAGTCTTGGGGGTTTCTCCCCCGAGAAAATTTGAAATCTGAGGGTTAAAAATTACATTATTTACACTTATTTTGTAAGCAGTTTGTAGCTTGGAAGGGGATGTTGTAAAAATGAAACAAAAATAAATGAATACCTGATTAATCATAATTAAATAAACATAAATAAAACATAAAATGATAAAATGTCAAATTTACAAACTAAGGGGGACCATACACTTTAAAGTTGATGTTTACGTTTTTATTACAATTTTTGTCTCAAATTACTTTATTTGTAAAATATACAATTCTTAGGAACCTGTAAACATGATCCTAAAAAATTATTAATTCATATTTTAATAGCAGTTTTTATGAATATGTTTTGTTTAGTAAGATTTATATTTCTGCATGGCTACATATTTTATTCTCATATAAAGAAGAGCACCAATCATAAATCATAAACACAATACGTTGATGGCACAAAGATAGCTTCACTCTTTGGACCAGTCCTGTAGCTCCATTCGTCTACTCTTGAATCTCGCAAATAAATCTAAAACCTCATTGGCATCAACTTTGATGTCTTTATTAATATTAGCAAGCACTAAGCCATTGAGACGTTGCTTGTTCATTGTTGAGCGGAGGTAGGTTTTAAGTCTTCTTAATGTTGAGAAACTCCTCTCTGTCATAACAGTGTGTAATGATACTGATTTGGACCCCTCTCATATATTTAAAAAGTCATGGATGAAGTGCATTTTTCTTAAGTATTGTATGTAAAATATCCTTTCAATACTTCACCCATGAAGAATCACACATTTTTCAGAAATAATGTTTAAGGATTGCACAATTAAAACTAATTTTTTCTTTCAAAAATCAACTCCGCAGTGTTTACCAAAAAAAATGTGACGCTAGCTCCCTCTACCCAATAGGAAGCTAGTAGCCTTCACAACATCTGTCACCAGGATGCTTTCGATTAGTTGGTTTTGACACTGGTCACAAGAGGTCCAAGGGGCAAGGGGTAGGTCATATTAAGCCGCTTGTGTGTATGAATACACACAGTGCCGGCGATATAAATCTACAGAACGTTGTAATAAGACAGTGCCGGTCGCATAAATCTAACAAATTATTAACAGTGCCGGGAACATAAATATACACAGTGAACACCATCACACAATAACTTTGTAATCATAGACAGTAATATACAATGCCGGCAGCATAAATATAACTGTAATTCACAGTGCCACTAACTGTAAGCTGTATCATATAAACTTATATCTCCGTGCCGAAGATAAAATAACTTTAATAAATCATGTGCAACATTAAAGGTCTTATTTATTAAATTAACATATATGATAATAATTTTGTATCATAATAATTGGCGCTCGATCACAGGGCTATAAATATCAATTATCTCACAATACTGAAATACTGTACCGCTTTAATTAGTTCACGATCATGGGGCAATTATCAGCTGATTAAACAGTACCACTTCAATCGGCGCCCATTGCCGATCCGTAACGTTTTAATCGACGCCCACCGCAGACCGATTAATTCAATATTTTTATAGGTGGATACTGGTAACGTTGCTAAAAGCTGTAACAAAATGTTTATGTTAGGGACGAATTCGTTGCAATAACGGGAATATCTGCGATTGCATCTCCATTTCACTTTTTCTACCAAATAACAAGCTCAGCTCTTAGCTTTGTCATTGAGTTTGCCATCATATCACTGTTGTAAATATGTGCTGCATTTAAAATTTTCCCTTCTTCATATTTACAGAATTTGGATGGGATAAGTGCTTCAAGTGACAAAATTTTCAGAAAATATTGAGTTGAACCTACATTTTAGTTTCATGACAATATGGTCAAAAAATGGTATAAACACTGCCATCCTAAACCAATCCTCAGTGTTATTTGACGTGATATTCATTCGGTTTATTTGTTGACTGCATATTCTTGGTATAGTTATTTCAGTTGATACTGAAGCTGCGTGATGGCAAGTGTTTACGAAAAGCATCTTAAAGACGTTTTCAGCATTGATTCTCATGCCCATTAAAATATTTAACAATGTTTTAACATTTGATACAGCTGATGAAAGATCCTGGTTTGGACTTTGTATGTTCTTGCTTAGTTGTAGTGTGTAGGAGAAACAATGAACAACAAGTTCTTATGCAACCAGGAAATCACCTCGCGTGGCTATGCCCTTGGTTCCACTGTGTGTGTTTTCTTTTGGGTGACACAAAAAATACATGAAAGCAATACTTTTTCTTATCCACACAAACACCAATTTTAATCTTTTTGAATGAGCCGCTTTGTAGGCCGCCACTCTCGCAGTAGACTAGCCTGCCGATGACGGGGAGATCAAAGTTGACTCCTGGTCGGGTGTACTGAGGGTGGTTTTTCCAAAATGGTTTTACACTCTTCCTTCACACATATGCAAGTACATTTCTTATAAATATAACTGTCCTCATCCCTAAGTTTTCTTTAAAAATCATATCTAAGAACAAACTTGGGTTTTACTTTAAACCATTCAAAGTATGTATATTTATGTTAATGTGAAAACTAAAATCTAGGCAATGAAAAAATAATTGGATTTTCCATTTTTTGCAAATGCTACTTTTAGTTTTCACTTAAATGTCATTCCATCATTGAAAAAATGCACATACTTAAACAATCCTATTAACTGATCTACGATATATTTTCTCCACTAATATCAATAAATGCAACAGGTCATTAACCCAGAAAGGTGTGAATAAGTCTGGAAACTTAATGAATAACTCTTTCAATCTACATTAGGTCTGCCACATTACAAAACAGCTGATTCCTGTATAAAGGAAAATCTGCAGAAAATAAAGTAATAGTCACCCAGGATTACTACACTACCAAAAAATGGAACACTTCAATTCAAATCTATGTCTATTATTTAGTTTCACTGTTTGAAATCATTTATTCACCAAAATAATTTAAAAAATTCACAAAACAATAAAATAAAATAGTTACCAGAGAAATTTCTCAAACTAAAACATTTCTCGCTCACATTCTTTATAATCAACCATTTGGTCAACTTTGGTAATTATATATCCAAACAAACCTAGCCAACATTAACTTGTTAATACTGCACCTAACCTATCTTGGACCCATTTAACCTAATTTATTTATTTTTTCTGTACCGTGTCTTACTACAGTTTTGGGTTATACGGTTGTGTTCTAAATATCCCAATGGTTTTAGGGATTAGGAAGGTTATATTTAGAGGAGGTGTACCCTCATTTGTGTGTGTGGAAAACCCTTTTAGAAAAACCACCCTCAGTACACCCAATGTTAAAGACAGAACTCAAGTTGGCATTGGAAAACATTTGTCTTACTGTTGAAAGTGGTAGATTGTACTTACATTTGAAGTTTTGAAATTGAATGTTATATATTGTGATTTACCTGTAACAAGAATAAATCATACTCATTTTTCCGTATCAATTTTGTACATAACACCCAACATCCAACTGAGATTCAAACCTCAATCTCCCTGTCATCGGCATTCTGTGAGAGTAGCACCTTAGACCATTCAGTCGCCGAAGTGAGTAATTAATAGTTAACTGCGAGCTATCCACTTGGATTGATTTACTCACCAATTTACTTGTTACTTTGCTAATTGTAGCATACACGTTCATACTAAATGGTTGCTCTAGTTCTTAAACAATATTTTTTTAGGAATATCGGGTACAGGGACATCACACGGAAAATCTGACATGTAAACGGCGGCGCGGTCTTAAAAAGTTTAGGAAAATTACAAGAGGGATCAAGGGGTTACTTAATTATTGAAATATTAACTAAATGCATTCAGTTTCTAATAATTTTGAATGTTTTAGTATGATTGATTTTACTTTAAAACACTCCATCAATATAACTTCTTTTCCTTGATTTTAGGTACTTGTGATGACTGCCCAAATATTTCTCAATAATTTGTCTCATGGATACATCACACTGGATAAAGTTAATCTGATGATCTTTGATGAGTGTCATCATGCTGTCACAGATCATCCTATGCGACAAGTAAGACTGACTAGATTCATTACTATTTAGACCATGGGTGGGGGTGGGGTATCTTTTTGTTATCACTCACACGATGGCTCGTAAGGTCACACAATTCACGCACACTAGATATTGACCTTCCCTACATATAAATTAATGTCTCAAAGAATCTTTAAAGGAGTAAACATTTTTATAGTCTAGATATTTTTCTGCCTTTTGTTCATGGAGCGAATTAAATTAATCATCAGCTCTCGTGAGAAACTAAATCTACGGTTTCTAGTGACAAATTAATATTATGTTAGAGTGTCAACCATAGATATATGGATGGATCAATAAGACCGGTTAACTTTGTATCATTATTCTTTAAAAATGACAATTTCTTATTTAAGTTAGTTTAAATCAAAATACATGTTGTTTGATAATATATAATTTATAAACAATTAAGATACATAACTGACAAAATATGTGAAAATACCACCTCATAAGGTTGCAGGTACCTCAGCTTTGCATTCCTTGACACAACTCCAGATCTATGACTATGAGGAAAGCCTTCTTCTCATAATAGACTCTTGATGTGGTATGAAATTTAAGTTTGATTAAATATCCATGCTATCATATTTGTTAATTAAAACTATACCTGGATATATCAGTGATAGAGCATTGGCATACTTTGCCATTGGTCCAGGGTTCGATGCCCGTGTTGAGGTGCCATTTTTAAATATAAAGAATATGATATTTAAATGCGGCTATAATTGTAATTAATAAATATAATAGCTTGGATATTTAATACATTATGATCTGCACATTTGTTATTGTACTATTGTCAGCATACAACCCTCCCGAGTCGAAGGTGGCTGCATCATCTGATAGATTATGATCTTAATTGATCACTCAAATGTAGCTGATAAATCCTACATGTCCATCACAGATTTTGCCTTAAAATATGTGTAAAGAATGACCCTGGACATGGGATGACTCTTGGATAAATTAGTAGTTAGCATTGGCATGCTAAGCCAAAGGTCATGGGTTTGATTTTCATGTCCAGGTGTTATTTTCAATATAAAGAAAGTATGTCAGTCAATTTAAAACTCATAATATGTAAATCTCATGTGAATGATTCTGTGTGTAAACCTTGATAACAAATAATACAAAAACTTCGCATTTCATCAAAACACAATCAAAATATAAGGAACTTAAAAAAAATTATTTATCAACCAAATGCTATTTGTTTTTAATGCATAGAATATTTCAAACCCTTTAATGGTGTCTACTTGGAAACTACAAAATCACACCGAAAACTTAATTTGATAAAATGGTTGTAACTCTTCCAAAATTGAAGAATAACAGTTGAGAAAATTTTTTATTAATGTTTTATTTAAATAAAAAGATACATTTAACAACACAAGTTGAGTTACATGAATATTTAATAAAAATAATGTTTCACTAAAGTACAAACAATTTCTGATTGCACTAGAACCCAACAAAACTAAAACTTGATATTTACCTATATTGAATGGTCATGATATAATAAATCAAATCAAATCATCATCATCATCATCATCATCATCATCATCATCATCATCATCATCAATAGTTTCCTGCCACTGGCAGGGTCTATCTTGAAGATATGCTTCGCCATTTACTTCTGTCCTCCCACCACTTATATTTCTCCAATCCACTCCTTTCCTCTTCACACTCCCCCACATTCCCTTCAGCCACCTGTCCCTGGGTCTTCCTCTTGGCCTCCTCCTCGCCAGCTCCGTTTCGATCATGCTCCTTGGAATTCTCCCCTCATCCATACTCTTCACTTATCCATACCACCTCAATCTTGCCTTCTATATCCTATCTTGCAGGGGTTTCTCCTTCATTCTCTCTCACCCTGTACATCCTTGTTTCTCCTAGCTTCCCCCCAAGAAATTTCATGTGCCATACCTATATTTTGCTCTTATCATTTTCCTTCCTTCATTACCTAGGCTTCTGAAATCACTCCTTTGCACTTCCGCAGCACAGATCTACTTCAGACACTTTTTTAAAAGGCCTCCCTCTCTCCTCAATTTCTCTCTCATTTTCTCCTCTTTCCTCCACATCCCTTCCCAAGTACTTGAAGCTTACCAATTTCTTCAGTTTTACTCCCCTCGTGTGCCTATTTTCCTTCCACGTTGTAATCACCAATTCACTCTTCTTTACATAAAGTTTCATTCCATATTGTACTACCACCTCATGCCATACATCCAACTTCTACTGCACTCCTAGCTCCCCATTTCCCCACACCATTACTTTCATGTTTCCTTCTCCTACTCCTCCTACCACCTCTCTCAACATTACATCCTGTAACTAGTCACCGCTACATGTGGTCAGTTTTGATTACTAACCCCACGTTGTGGCGCCATTTTTGTACCCAGTCAGCCATCTCCGGTCATCAGCTGTTGTTGTTAATGGGCTCGCGTTGTCATCTTCTTCTTAGGTTCATTGTCCACGGCAGTCAGTTTCGGTAGAGCATCTTGAGGTTATGTCGGTATAATGGTGGGGGTAGAGGAACACAGCCAATTCAAAAAAAGATTATCTAGCGTAGCATTTAAATTTTA
>CABFOV010009428.1:6590-19487 GCA_902141375.1 Timema poppense
CCCCCTAATCACCGTCTGTAAAGGCCACACTAATAACGCATTATTAGTTATTAACACATTTACTTTAGCTTGTCTTAGAAAGGAAATAAAAGGAATAAAAGGAACAGAAAATGTCTTAGGAAGCAAATTAAATGAGTCTTGAACTTGGATATGAAAGATGAACGCACTCACCAATTTTATCTTGGATAAACCACACACTAGGTCCCATACGACTTCTTTGGTGCTGACTTACAGCTGACAGCTTACAGCTCTGGAAAGTTACTAGACCAAATTTTGTATCCCTACGCCAAGCCATATGATCTGCGAAAACATGTGTTTAGCAGCTGTCACTTCTGACAGTCAAATACAAGAAACCTATATGACTGTTTTATTTATTTTCTATATATCATTGACCTTGATATGTTGATGGCCTAGTATTAATTATTATTTTTTTCAAGAATATAATTATTTTTAATAGCATTTAATTCCATATTACTTTTATTGTAATGGATTAATATTTTTTTATAAAAAAGATCCATTTTTTGTTAATATCAATATTATTAATAACATTATAAATGTGAAAAATCTTAATGTATATTACTACACACAGAAGAAAAAAAAGTCATAAACCTTTTTAACAGTATTACAACCTGGCGTTCTAGGGTTAAAATGTTAGACTTCTGTGCTGGGGTCCGGTGTTAATTCCTAGGCCCCGGCACAAATTTATCTGATTGCCAAACCATTCCTTCACCTTTGACAAGACGATAATAATCACAACTTATGAATGTGGGGAATGTCAGGCCTCCACCGTGGTTCGGATCCCACGTTAAACTGTAGATCCTCCATTTCATCTCACAATCACCCTACCATTACTCATTAGTATAAGTGCGTATAACCCAAATATTTAGTAAGAAGCGGTGCTAATAATAATAATAATAATAATAATATGTATCAGAAAACATTCTAAAGTAGTTTAATTAAGGAGTGGTAATAAACTTAGAACTTAGGTAGAAAACTCAGGAATAGCTATAACAAAATATATAGCTTTCCAATTGAATGAATTAGATAGTTTTAAAATTGGCATTTGAATTAAGTGACTTCTAATATTCAAAATAATGATTTTATTTTGCTTTTAATGAGCTACAAAATGGCAAATATATAAAAAAAATCAATAAAATTATATAACATCAACTACGTTAAAACAAGTGTTTACGATATGGCTAAAATACACATATAAAATATTAAAATGTATTTACAATACTTGGATACAACAAATTAAGGACAAAAACAAAGTTTAAAGATCAACAGTGTTGTAAGTTAAGTAATAAAATTGAATTAGTGGGTTAGCATCTCCCAAAGTAATGAAAATGTTCTAGTTACAACTTTTATGAAAAATAAAATAATTTTTATTTTAAGGTAATTTATAATAGATAAGCCTTATATTGGTCCAATACCATTACTCCTTGTGATAATCAGCCATTAGAATGATGGTGATTTATATTCGTCCTACATGTTTCGGAATAAAAATACCATAATCATGGACAACGTAAAATGAAGTTAAAGAACCATGAAGAAAACTTGAGACTTAAGTTGTACGAAAATTTATTATAAATTAATGATATATTCATGATTTTGTAAAAGACAATTAATAAACAAACAAACTTACCAACGTCGCTGTGCGGGACACAATATGGAATTAACAAAAATCTATTAGTTGTAACAAAGTCTCTAAAAAAATACAATAACTTTTAATTGGAAGTCTTAGTATGGTATTTATTTAATCAACAATGATGAAAGACTCATAAGTAATTTTAATACACTTCACAGATTTTTTTGGAATAGGCCTACTATAAAAATTCTAAAACTTGAGGTTTAGCCTAGAGGGCAACACAACACAATCTTGGGGTTAAAAAAATAGTTTATAGTCTTGATACACTTAAATTTTCGAATGGTGTATATCGATCACTGAGAAACACTCGCTATTTTATTTTATCACACGCTTTTAGATTATATTAGATAAATAATTACTCATAGGTCACTAAAAACCGTTTATTTTCCGAAGATAACACGCTCACACAACGAAATAATATTCACAAAAGAACATACAAACTACTTAGTAGCCTAATTAATATTCAAAAAAGACACTGTACTATTCAAATTTGTGATAAAATTATTAACGGGAAGCATAAATACGCCTAAATACAAATCAATAGTACTAGACTATAACATATTTTGTTCTTCAACTTGTTGATTCAAGCACGTGCTTTTATTAACTTTATTTTATACAATATTTCAATGTTATACTGTATTTTAAAATTGTTAGATTTTGATTATTAGAATAACCGTTTTGTTAGTTGCTTAATATTGAAGTTTTCTTTTGCTGTTTAATTCAAATTAGTTATTAAAAGCAAGAAAACGTTAAAAGTGACCTTATATTCTGAAAACAAATATGGCCACTGGATTGAAGTGCCAGTTGATGTAGAAAAAAGAGGACCATTGCCGGTTAGGCGGCAATGGTATTAATCCTCATGCTTACAACATTTAAACTTTATATTATTTCACAAACATTTTGAATATTTTCCTTCTTTATTATCACAAACCATTTATTTATGTTAAAGATATGCGAGTGCAGCTATAAAAATATTAATAACTGAATATAATACCATTAAATGTAAAGTTTCACGCTCTATTTAACCTGTAATTGCCACAAGAGTTAAAAGAAATACTAAAATTAAATTACTAGACTTTTTTTTTCTTAAATTTGACTATGGAAAGTAAAATTATACTGTAATCTTTGGGAAAGTATTGTTAAAAGTGATTGATAATATTTTTAGTGATACTAATAGTAGTAATTAGTACATATTAATTATTTCCAAATATGTTGACAAAAGTTACTTTCAGACAATGTTGGCATTACTGATACCATCTGCTAGTTTCTGATGGTTGTCATGTAAAGCCAAAGAAGTGGTAATTCAACTTTACTAACTGTATTGTACATGCCTGTTTACATTGCTGTAAACTTAGTGTTTAACATTTAATTACTGTTTTACACTAATACACCGCTGTATGGAGGACCCATGATTTTGTTGATTTATTTAATGAACTGTACTCTTTTCTGTTTGCTTTACTTCTCCACCACACACAATCTTTGACCGGTTCGGTCCGTTGCTAGACCAATTGTATCGTACCTTTTACAGCGCCGAGGGGACTGCTCCCTTCTCTAGCGGTGAAAACAAAAACCATTTACTATAATGGACGCAACAGTAACCCTACCCATTCCATTGCCCGTCTCTTTGTCTATGGGCAACAAACAAGACACTTTCGTGGACATTTTTAAAACGTGATTATTATATTTTACTAGCAGAAATACCTGGCATTGTCTTGGGGTAACCATGTAATGTATTGCATAGTTAACCGAGTCAGTGCTTTTCTTTGCCTCAAACAGACATAAAAATATATCTTTATTTTATTTATTCGAAACCAGTTTTTAATAAATAAAAAATAAATTAAAAAATCCCAACTCCAAAGTCCACATATTTGGCACGGGGGCTACTATTTTTTTTTTAATTACATCCCCGTGCGGTAGATATCACACAATGCTCATGACAAACAGACAAACAAACTCTTCATTTTATCAATATAGATATGGTCAAACTTATTTATCTTTATTTATTAATCTTGTCTTCAAATTAAGACAATGATAGATTTTTTCAAAATTGTTGTCACAAACTATGATAGATTATATACATATTATGTATGATTGTCTTAATAGTTTATTTTATGTTAGATTAAAATTGGTCATCTAGGAGTAAAACTATTGACTTTCTTTATTATTAATGTCTTGTAACCTTTATAAATATCCCACAAATCCCCATTATTACGGGTAGAATACGTTTTAAGCGACTTTTCTTTATCATCAATAATTATTTACCCAACATCGTTGTTCATTTCACCTCCTACGTCATCTAATAAAGCCATACTTACCCTCTTCCTACCCCCTACACAAACACACGAAAGTTATGACAACACTTTGTGCCCGTAGGACGTTTGGTGCAGCTGTGAAAACACCTGTTAGTCCTACCTTGGCCGTGTCTGAATTGGTGCAGCTGTGAAAACACCTGTTAGTCCTAACTTTGGCCGTGTCTGAATAGACTGTCCCCTACACACTTGAGCACTTTAATGCACGCTTTAATGTAACACGTTTCTGGCACCCCTAAGTGCATAGGGTGCATGATAGTTTTCGGACAGCAAAGTACAGCTAGAGACATCTGGGGGATGGTTCAGAAACATACGTTTCCATGGTAAGGATATTGAATTCTGATAGTGTGTTGTCATTGCTTCAATGGTGACATATTTTTTTAAGGCGCAAATTCATATTTATCTTTTATGTTCCTTAATTGTATGCACCTTAGGGTTTGTTCCACTGTCCTTGTAAAGACGCACGTTTCATATAAACGAGCACTAGACGTTCTTTGGCCCCTTCCGGTACTGACAGAGCTCTAAAAATCGTGTCGCGGTGCCTCCACGGGGTGGCCCATGGGTAATGTGTGCGGATGGTGGAGTCGGGCATAGCTAATACCCCGATAAGGTCATCTACAGTAGCCCCATTGCTTCTTTGGTGCTGACTGACAGCTCACAGCTGACTTCTGACAGTCATCATTTAGGTATATAACTAAATTTTGACTGTCAGAAGTGACAGCTGCTAAACACATGATTTTGCAGATCACATGGTTCGCTGTAGGGATACATAATTTGGTCTGGTAACTTTTCAAAGCTGTCACTCAGCACCAATGAAGCCATGGGGCTACTGTAGCTCTAGTTGTTTATGATATTTTTACATAAAAGTATTTTAAAACGCGATTTTCAGGGCTCAAAACTCAGTTAGTACTCACTTTCAGGGAAAGGTTATCCATATATTTCCTACTTATTTTTTCATAAGAATTACCTCCCAGAGGGTCCGAGACCAATAACTACTCATCCTGTGTATGTATCTACTTGAGGTATTTAACGTACATTATCTGAAACGATTTACTATAACAGTACACGAGAATTTTCACAATCCTTCCAGGGTTATTTTACATGCCACAATTGAGATGGGACCGACGGATTTACTTTCCCTCCGAAGGAAGCTGTACTCAGGATTTTTATCACTCAAGAAAAATCCGTCGATATCAACTGTGTGAACCCACGAACATTGGGTCCTTAGGAGAGCACTTTAACCCAAGGCCATCAAGGTAAACTAATGTGTATATACACAAAAGTTAAAACAATCTTAAAACTCTAATTAAGGCCCTTGACCCTGCTGGGTGCAAATCCAAAACCTATATTGAGGGATGGTCGGCGGGAGGGTGAAAGGCGTGGCGGGGCTTCACAACCGACCAAAGTATCCTTCCGCACCAACAAGTAAGATGTATCACGGAAAAAAGAAGATGGCGCTAGCTACCAAATAGGTCTTGAGCAGAAATCATACGTTTGTAACTATCAGTTTTCTCGAGAACGAATGAAATTTTTATAGTAATATTTTCAACACCCCTTCTAAGATAATTTATCTATGTTTATTAGGTGTTACATTCATTGTTATGAAACTGTCAGTTTTCTATCGAAAAATGTCAAAATTGTTGATATTTGGTCACTGTTAAAATTATAGAGGAGGTGTGTATACAAAAAGTATAACTTAATAAACATGCTTCTATTCTTGGGAAAAACCGTTTCCGAAAAAAAAATTGCCAAACAATAAAATTCTTGAAGATATCCGTTTGTTCCCATGGCTCTGCATTTCCACGCCAAATTAAAAGGGCCAATCGCCTTAAATCATTGTCTTACTATGTAAGTAGCTCTCAGACCGGTGAGCTTAAGCCCTCTTGTTTTGCTAGCTCTGACAAGGTTACTAATTCATATAAGCTGAACTTCGCTTACACTTGGCCATCAATTGAATCCAGATGAGTCTGATCTGACAGAAGAGGCTTATTACTAATTGATATTTTGTACTTAGTCTGTTTGTGAAGGGGCGGTTGAGAGGGGAAGGTGGGAGGAATTTTGAAAGTTTGGTCATGTTTTAGATCTTAATTTATTGAACCGAACTTGTTTTATCATATACAATAACTATGTGTTTGCTTGGGTAGTTTTGAAACTGAATTAACCTCCCAAAGATGTTTAGAGATTGGCCTAAAGTGGGATGGAAGGGGATGCAAAAAAAAAAGTTTTTTTTTTAGTTTAAACAGCAAAATATTTTATTTGCCTAAAATAAATAAAATATTACTTCAGTAAAAACATATTGTTTAATTTTCTACACATATTTATGTCAACAGTTGTTGAATATCTGTCATGAGCATAGCGGCCTTAGATGAGAAACTTTTAAAATGAAGAGAAAAAGAGGTTATTAAATTCCTTAAAACCCTTGACAGATATCCAACAACTGTTGATATCACCATGTTAAGTAAATTAAATTCTTTGTTTATATTGGAGCAATATTTTATTTATTTTGGCGAAAAAAATTTTTTTTTTGCATAAAACACCCTTTGTCCTTTGTTATTACATCATTATTTCTCCTCTAATTGCTTCCACTCTTCTCCTCTCACTTGCACACTTTCTGTTATATGTTCCTCGCATCTCTTGATTGGCCTCCCTTGCGGGTTTTTTCCTATATACTTCATTTCCGTAATTTTCTTTGCCAGATAAACTACGAATATACAAGAACAACATAATTTAAACTAAACACACAACCCTAGAGCCAGGAATACTAATATTTGGATATTATATTTTTAGTAAGCCCTTCTAGCAGTTTCGCTGCTTAGATTACTTTTATCAAGTAGGATCAATCTTTTTTATTATTATTTTTAAATTACTTATAAGTAATGTATCTGCTAAAAATCTCAACTATTATGGTTTTGTCAATATTGATTTTCCTTTTGAGGATATTTGGTTTCTCCGAACCCTATGTATTATATCTCAGACCATTATTTTTTTTTTACATTTTTTTTATATATTGGTATTAAAATCATTTTAATTGTCTTTTCATTCTCTAGTTTATATTTCACATTACCACTTTAGGAGTTTTTTTTTAAGTACCACGCCTTACTATCACTTGTTCAAGCCATACGCGTAATTATAATACTTCTTGCTTTAATGTTTATTTTGTCCTTTTTCCTCACTTAAGTTTCGGGCTATGCGCTTCTGTACCAATTACGCTAGTGATTTTAGTGATTGGGACGGTTTTATTTAGAAAAGTGTACCAGAATTTTCGTGGAGAGATTGTGTAAAACCATTTTGGAGAAAATAAACCTCAGTACCCCCCGCGAATACCGATCACCCCGTCATCGGCAGTCTAGTCCAACGTAAGAGTTGCGCGTTAGACCACGCGGACACCGAAGCGGGTGTAGAATATTATTATTATTATTATCATTATTATTATTAGAACCACGTCTTACTACCCGTTCGGGCTATACGCACTTACGCTAATGTGTAATGGTAGGGTGATTGTGAGATGAAATTAAGGACCTACAGTTTAACGTGGAATCCGAACCACGGTGGAGGCCTGGCATTCCCCACATTCACAAGCGGTCTTGTCAGAGGTGAAGGAAGGGTTTGGTAATAAGATAAATCTTTGCCGCGAACGAGGATTGTACCCCGGCCGCCAGAACAGAAGTCTGACACCTTATCCTTAGACCACCAGGTCACCGACGGGTGTAGAATAATTAATCCTACATTACAAGGGAATAAATGACAAATTAACCATAGTATCTGATTGTATTTCATTAAAAGTTTGTCGAGTTTTTTATATCGAGAATACAATATAATATTTACGTTCCAGTTCAACCAGTCAGGGATCGATTCACGGCCTACAGGGACAATATCAAACATGGCAGAAAACTTTACAAATCCCCGGATCCTAAATTAATGAATAATAAAATATTCTCTAAGCTTAGTTAACTTAAAATTATGCCTCGTTAATTTTTAAACGAGCACTGTTAAATGGGGTATGAGAATGTAGGCGCGCGGCTGACATTCTATGGACGGAAAAGCTACTGAATTATTCACAGCTTCATCATCTCGCAGCTTTAATGTGATTCCATTTCACCCGAACATGCTCTCATCGCTTTGCGCGAGAGAACCAACTTTTAGGAATTCACCGCAAATTATTCAGTTCTAACTGAGAATTAAGAGCCTGTGGCGAACCGCGAGAAGGAAGAGGGCTAACAGATGTTGACGTTGAACTTCTTTTTTTTTTTTTACCAAATCAATAGTACACCATTTACTAAAAAGGGGCCCGTTTAGGTGGCATCAGTATCGCAATAGACTAGATTGCCAATTACAGGGAGATCGGGGTTCGAATCCTGTTCTGGTGAAATGAGGGTGGTTTAACAATGTGGTTTTCCACTCTCCCTCTACGCAGAAAGTAGGTACATTTCCCATTAACTTAATTATTGCATAGACGTATAACCATAACGGGTACACCTCTGACAAGACGTGTATTAATCACAACTTGTGAATGTGTGGAATGCCAGGCCTCCACCGTGGTTCGGATTCCACGTATAAACTGTAGGCCCTTCATTTCATCTCACAATCACCCTACCATTACACATTAGCGTAAGTTCGTATAAAGCCCAAACGCGTAGTAAGAAGTGGTGCTAATAATAATAATAATTATAATAATAACATAACGGGTAGTAAGATGCAGTGCTAATATATATCAAGGGTGGCTCTAGGGTTGTTTGTAGGGGGAGATTGATTTTAGAGTTTCTTCGAGATTAAATCTTATATCTTAGTTATTAAAATGTTTAACAAGAGTAAGATTGCTAATTTATAAAACATTTTTAACAAATTATAATAATAAAAAGAAAAATTGTAAGAAAAGCTACAGTTTTGATTAAATAGCAAATTTGTAATTTTGATGCAAAAAAAACACCTAAAAATTAATAACACTGTCACAATATATACAAAGGCCTAAAGTGTTTTATTATTAATAGAAACATTATGTATTTTAATACAAATATGTCACTCCCTCGGTTCTGTATGTTAAACTGTGTGGGCCTGGAAAACTGTCAGGATGTCTTTGACCGAGGATAAGGGAAGGATGATATGATAACTCGTGTGAGCTCATGATGACGTTATACTTGGCTTTTAAAAGGTTTATTAATACAACTATTACTATTACAAATGTGATGTTAAGAGTGAAGCTAAAATGAATAGCTTATAGAATATAGAAAAGTGAGTGACCGAACGAGGTGTTATGAGGTTTACCTAATGGCCTGTCTGGCTGTTATGTGGTCTGTGCACGGACGTCCAACCTGGTTCCCTGAGCACAAGCGGCAACTATGACTGGTACTTGACGAGCCCGACGACTTATCCCACGTGACCCCATGCCAGGCAGCGTGACCTCCTAGCTTATGATATTCCGTAGTAAGCCCCAAGGAGCTCAAGACCACCCCCTTTTAACCAGCCTGGTTCCTACCTCAGGACTGCAGACACTTCCGTTTGTGACTGCTCCTCTAGTTTGTGTATTTATTGAATCATCATAAAAATCCTCGTAAAAGTCGTTATGTCATTCGCAACACACAACATAAAATGTTCACACAAACATGCCTTCCCAATGAAGCCGTTCGATGACAAATAATTTGTTATCATACAAATCTGAGGAATATAACTACAGTATTGCAAAGTTTTAGTTTTAAACAACAAATTCGAATCTGCAATCACCGCTGTTTGCAAAACAAAAAACTTTTTCACTTTTACTGAAATATCATGATGGAGATGTTTTAATGCAAGACCTGAGAGCCATTCTTCCACCATTGCCCCACGCAATATACAGGACATTAACAACATTAAGTTAGAGGTTTTGACGGGTTTGATTCGGGTACGCCACTGTCTATTACACCGTCACCTAAATCGATGGTCCCAAAACTAGGCTCATCTAGTGTATAGTGCCAGTGATGGAAGGGGGGGTTTAGATTTTGTGAGTTCCGGCTAGAGGTAATGAGTGGAGTTTTTCCCTAAGCTCCTCCAAATCTTCTTTAACGAAAATATAGGTAAATTTCTTCTGAACCATATCTTTATAGTGTCAATTCATTGAACTAATTAATATGCATGTAAGCTATATTTCTTATAACTATCAGACCTGACAAAATAAACATCAAATGAAAACAAAGGTTTATAAACCTTTTGATGTATTTTGATCGTTGTTTTATAAATTTTTTAAACGCGTTTGGGGTTCATGTCAGTGGTCATGTGAGCTATCGCATCACTCTCATGTAAGACTAGGTGATCGAGGTTCAAATCATTTTTGTCTGTACTAGATTTTTTCTTAAATGGCTTGATTATAGCAAAAATACAAAATAAATTATTGGGATCCTACAGAATGTAGAAGAACTTTCTGTAAATCTGTATAATGTAGATAGTGTATTGTTAGGACTCCGTTTGCCTTTCTGTGCATCTTCATTTATTGCTTTAAACTTTAGAATTATGTAATATACTTTGATCTTCAATAGCCATTCTCTCTTCATCCGTCTCTGCTAAAATTTCCGCATACAACATGTTACGGTATGGACAGGAATCTGCTCTGGGAAGACCAAGTTTTAGCGTAAAATATCTCTATATGTGTGTTCATTGAATTTATATTAAATAGGTTCTTCTCTAAAAATATACAACATTTTTATTTTCAAACTCAAATCATCAGACAGACAATTCTTTAAGTATTTTTGGTAACTATGGTGAATTTCTTGCTTTTTAAACTTTCGGATATGGTCCCATATAGCTTCCTTTACATGATCATTAGTTCAATAGGGCCCTATTTTATGTTTCGCCCTCTGATCAAATAGTAACTCTCCAGGTTTCAGTTTATCTTGAAACTTCTGTTTTTTTACGAGGATTTACTTACAAGCATGATAAAAAAAATTGTTTGGCAAATTTGATCAGTTTTATCAGATTGTACTGAATGAAAGTAAGAAAATCTGCAATGTCTACGAGAAACTGCTTCTTCAACCCCTCATCCTTTAATATTCTGAAATATGATCCAGCTTTGTCCTGACACAACTGTCAGCTGATCATAATTATAAAAGTAGAAGTCTTTAATCAATCTGATTTTCACTTTTAATTTGATTTGTTTACATTCATAAAAGCATCTGCAGACACACCCGTGATATAATACATTAGCAATACCAAATCTTAAAATGATGATTGCATAAGTATTTATCATACTTTCAGTTAAATTCTTACAAATTTACTTGCAATAATTTAAAAATAATGTTGTCAGAACACAAACACTTTGTTAGTATATGTTATGTAACGTTATCTACACTAATATTATAAATAAGAAAGATTTGTTTGTTTTTTTTGTTTGTAATGGATAAACTCAAAAACTTCTGGACCGATTTTAAAAATTCTTTCACCAATATAAGGCTACATTATCAGCGAGTAACATAAGATATATATTTTTTTGAAAATTTAAAAATGTCGATAGTCACTCATGTTTTATGGTAGTCTATGACGATTCTTCAATATGTGTGTTGAAAATAATAATGTGGGGGAGGGGGAAAGGGTCTAGTGATGTTATATTATGCTACAGCAGCCCCATAGCTTATTTGGTGTTTACTAAGAGCTTTGAAAAGTTACCAGACCAAATTATGTATCCCCACGCCGAACCATATGATCTGCAGAAACATGTGTTTAGCAGCTGTCATAAGTCAGCTGTGAGCTCTCAGTCAGCACCAAAGAAGCCATGGGGCTACTGTACATAACCATTTCATTATACCGGCATTCAATCTATTTATAAAATAGTTTACACAAGTTGGTGGTAATTTTGATCAAAGTGTATGAAAAAGTGTGCTTTATTTAATAATATCAAATGATATATTAATGTAATGAGTGTAAGATACGTAACTGTGATACTACTATTGCCATGTGGAAAGCTTGGTTATAAGCTTGCTCTGCGTACCTCACCAGGTGGGTTTTTCGCAGCTTGCCCCTCCTGGATGTATATTGTTTTCCAACTGAGCCTTTTCACGATTAACATCCCGTCACTCACGTTTGGTTCCCGTTTATTTTTCTTATCCATCTGGTGTTGAGCACAATTTGTAAGAGATATACGTGATGAATCCAGCATCTTCTTTCTTGATACAACCTTTTTCTGCTCAAGGAAAACTTGTATCAGCAATAAATTGAATATCTGCACCGTGTACAATTAACAACCCTGCTTCGTTAAAATGTCAACCTTGACAAATATGAGAGCCGCAGCCTTGTTTTTGTCAGTAACCAAACTCTACCATTTTACGTGAACTAAATTTTAATTGATAAAAAAAGTTGTTCCAAGTGGGAGAATAATTCACATGTGTTGGTCATAGTTTAAAAGAATCGAAAAGGAATTCGAGACTTGGTGTTTGAGATCTTGATTGGAGATTTGGGATTTCATAATTTGGGATTTGTATTGGAAATTAGAGATTTGAGCTTGGATTTGAAAGTATGAATTTGGAATCAAAATTATGAACTTACATTCTTGTTTTAGGATTTGTATTCAATAAAAATAGTAACGTGGGGGCTATGTGAATAAATTTTGTGAGAAGAATTTTAGATGTTACAAAGCTTAACATTACTAGGAATAAAATTATTCGGGAAATAGTTGAGGTACAGGGAGTACATGAGATAGTAGAGGAAGCAAGACTGAGATGGTATGGTCATATAATGAGGATGTTGGAGTACATTAGATAGTAGAGGAAGCAAGACTGATATGGTATGGGTATGTAATGAGGATGTTGGAGTACATGAGATAGTAGAGGAAGCAAGACTGAGATGCTATGGGCATGTAATAAGAATGTTGGAGTATATGAGAAGTAGAGGAAGCAAGACCGAGTTGCTATGGGCATGTAATGAGGATGTTAGAGTATATGAGAAGTAAAGGAAGCAAGACTGAGATGGTATGGGCATGTA
>CABFOV010009429.1:0-19475 GCA_902141375.1 Timema poppense
AATATCATTTTCCCGGATTTTTATTGCGATTTACCAAATTCCCGACTTATTCCCGTTTTTTCCCGATCACTTCAAATTCCCGTTTTCTCCGATTTTCCCGAATAGTAGACACCCTGTATTAATTAGTAACATAATTAAAAATTCCGAATGAAAGTGGTTAAACATTCATCGAGTATTTTAGCAGTCAATATTTTTATTGGCAACCGTGCACTTGAGCTTTCTGGGGTACAGTCGTCACAAAGACTAGTTGAGCGTGAACTACAAGTTTGCACCTTTTAGAGAATGTGACCTTTAAAGGTTATATCAAGTTTAGTGTTTAGTTAACTACGTTACACAACACTAGAATGCAGCAGGTGTTACAGAAGGAAGGTTACGACTGAGTAATAATAATATTCACCCGTCCCATCCTAGCAGACGGTATCTGTCGACGTCAACACCGGTACCAGCGTCAAATAATGTCGAGAAAACAAGAAACACACATTTACTGGCTTCAGTACGCAACTTCTACCTCAGCTGACAAACACTTACACACACATATGCTATATATAGACTGACTCCAAAAATAGGCCACGCCCTACAGAGGGAACTCCCGTGTGATTCACCCCGTCTCCTTCTCACGGCCGTTAAGGTCACTACTACCAACAGCCTTAAGTGTGGGTTGTAACCTTGACTTGATGATCGGCCCCGTCACAGAGTCCAAACAGTATACAATCACTAATAGTTAGAGAAATAGTATTGTATTTGTAGGAAGGTGCGGGGAAGGGGGATAGAAACACAACATGGCCTTTACAATGAAAAGTAGAACACAGTTCACACTTTACACTGCCGCCAATGGACAGGGAGGTAATGGATGTCTCTTAAAGAAAATAGATCGTCACCGCCCAATCCCCCCACCTGTGTTTCATTCTATCGGAACTCATCAGGGAGGAGTGTGAGACGCACAATGTAACTTCCTAAGAGAGGAAATGTAAAATTGTAAAGAAAGATCGAACATATAGATAGGAACATGTAAAAGGTATAACATAAAGGATATGAAATATATCTCTATAAGGAAAACCTCTTCGCCTTAGGAGGCAATTACCTGATAATAGTTATAGAGAGAGAGATCTTAGTACCGAGGCAGTGTTCATGTCACGGTAGAATAGCGGTCAATGAACATCTATTTTTGATTGACGTATTTCAAGTGCACCATCTGTTGTGTAGATTATAACTACATCAAGTACAGTCGTCAATTTAATTTCAAATTAAGAGTATTTACTAAGAATTCATGATGAAACTTCAATTTCGCAAATAAATACCTCAGTTTTATTTCGTGAACTCCAAAGTAAGAAATAATGATTTCTTTGAACTTTAAACAAGTTTTAGCCCTTTCTTAATGGATATTTGAAACGTTTAATGAAAAGTCTGTGGCCCTAGCTTTAGGAGGCGCGCACAAATTATTTAATCAGCCATTTTGGCTCAAAAGTTATATTTTCATCCTTATACAGTGTTAAGTTTTATCTATTTCCAAATCTTGTCGAAGTCAAGTGATAAAAAAGATTATTTTGATATGCACTCCTAAATGGGCACTAAGGTTTAACAAAAGATATTTTGGAAAAAGGAGTGGCCTACTTTTGGGTTAAAGTTTAACAAAAGATATTTTGGAAACAAAAGTGGCCTACTTTTGGGTAAATATGTCATAAATCACCAAGTTGAGGTATAGTTCCCGGTCGGGAAGAATATTGATGACAAGCTGATGCAAATATCTGTAGAGCACATTGTATCGTGTCTGAATGTAGGGAGTTGGTGAAGCAACGCTAGCTACACACGATATCAAGTTATAACAGAGGAGACCCGTCAAGACTTGCCTGGTTTCCGTGAGCCACTGGTGGAACGCGTTGGCGTGTTTGGCGAACTCCTTCCTTAGCTTGTCGTTCTCCTCCTGGCGCTGTGCCTCCTTGGCCAGCTCAATATCCCGCTCCTGATAGACACACCACCATCATTACACGGTCTATACCCTGCTCCTGATAGAAACATCGCCTGTGTGTACTGATGAATCTTACCTTGATTATCTTCTGGAGATTCCTCCAAGTGTCTTCTAAGGCCTCCATAGTGAACCAAGTGTACGGATTGGGGCCCACGTTGAAACTCTTGATCTGCTGATCCAAGGCGGCCAGAGCCTCAAAGTCTGCTTGTGCTGATGACAGCGACGCCTGGAACCAACAACAACAGCTACAGCTCACACAGACCCCTGGTATTAGTCGACATCGGACAATTTGAAAATGTTCACATACAAGATTTAATCAACCTTAGCCTGTGCGAATCTATCATTTTCAGTCTAGAGTCAAATTTGAATCAAATCGCATATCTAAAAGAAAAAATCTGAGTTGAATCTGAATCAACTTTCGTGCCTAATTTTTTTTGTCTGATCCGAATGAAATGTCATGGCTATAAATTATTTTGAAACTAATCTGAATTTCATTTCATTTGTGACCACCAAAAAATAACATACAGAGGTAAGCACAAGAGAGTTATAATTTTATTATCAAAGAAAGCATGGTACAACTCAATGGGGGACATTAGTTCCTGTCAGCTGTGATCTGAACCCTGACCTAACCGAGTACAAGGTCCCACATACCTGGAACTGAGCGTGAGCCTCTCTGAGCGCTCGTATCTCCTCGATGGAGTTGCACCGTACGGGGTCAGTCAGGTCCTCCTCAGCGTTCTCGAACCACGAGTTGAACGCAGACGCCTTCTTGGCGAAAGTGAGGTAGAGCTCCTCTATCTGTCTGAACTGGTCCTGCATGCGGAGCAGTCTCTGCTTGCGAGCGTCCGAGTCGTTGAGGAGCTTCTGCCACCTTGAACACGTTCAAACACGTTCACAGCTCAGGGATAACAAACCAAACACAGGAGTTACCCTGCTCTGACGTTTTCCACGATACACCAATGTTATTTACCTGTTTGTTGTCGGAATGTTGCGATAGTTGAATCAATATTCAAAGTTAGAATACTCTGTTCATGTTGACTGAATTCTGGGCCGGTAAAAAGTGATAATCATTTGATAGTGTGTTTGTTCCATACGTGATAACTAAATCTGAGGGGGGACACCAAGATGAGCCCCCGGTGCCCTGGTTATTAACCGTGAGTGGTGCTAAGAGGTCATGTCGGCACAGTTTGGGGACAACCAAGATGAGCCCCCGGTGCCCTGGTTATTAACCGTGAGTGGTGCTACGAGGTCATGTCAGCACAGTTTGGTTACCTTGTGATAACGTCAGCGTGTCTCTTGAGAATGGCCGGAGTCTGGTCGTGATTGGCGTGGATCAGCTGATCTTTCAGAGCGGTTATGTTCTGTATTCCCTCGTGCTCAAACGCGTGGAGACCTAACAGAACAATGGACAGCTTCAAACAAACGCACTTATGCTAATGTGTAATGGTAGGGTGATTGTGAGATGGAATGGAGGACCTACAGTTTTAACGTGGGATCCGAACCACGGTGGAGGCCTGGCATTCCCCACATTCACAAGATGTCTTGTCAAGAGGTGAAGGAAGGGTTTGGTTATATTTTTAAATTACAAGACAAAAATAAAATTAATCCCATTAACATATGTAGATATTATTAGAATTTGATAAGACCACCACTTGTTATCTTGTGCAAAAGGCACGCCTCCAACTTACTTTGCCAGTCGCAATGAACTTGAAATAATAGTTGACATAATGACAAATTAATAGCAGCCATGGAAACAGTGGTGGTTCATTCCGAGAGACCAGGTCAGTGGAAGACATGGAGAGTGTGACCTGGCGCAATGGGCACCATCACCAGTGTGACCTGGCACAATGGCACCATCACGAGAGCAACCTGGCGCAATGGGCACCATCACAAGTGCGACCTGGCGCAATGGGCACCATCACAAGTGCGACCTGGCGCAATGGGCACCAATCACCAGTGTGGCCTGGCGCAATGGGCACCATCACCAGTGTGGCCTGGTGCAATGGGCACCATCACAAGGAGTCTCACCTGCATCAAACGTCTCCTGTTTGGTGAGCAGCGTCTGGACAGTGGAGAGATCACGCCCGTACTCCTCGGAGCGCACGTGGGTCTCCTTGTCAGCGATCCAGGACTCCACCACATCAGCCTTCCACATGAACTGCAGGTAAGCGGAGTTGTCCATGAGCTTGGCCTTCCTGCGGCCGGCGAGAGCGGCCAGGTGATCCAACTTGTTCTAGAGAGAGACAGGAGTGGCAACATGTCAACGTTGATATTACTAATCTCTCGTATAGATTCTTGATTCCAAACCATCCCCAGTTACAAACACGTCCAGCCTCGCAGTAAAGCTATGCTATTGGTTTAATAATGTGCCACTCTGTAATGTGGTTGGATACAAACCATAAAAAGTACAGCTAGTAAAAAAATATATAATTTACAGTAAGGCTGCCGTTTCTGCGAATTTTAGAGGTATAAAACGGACCACAGGATATTTGATTGATTTCACAGATATTTTCTTTTTTAAGGTTGGCTTTAGAACATAGATTTTTACTTTTAACTATTGTAGATGGGTTCTTAAAATATTGATTTTGATAAATCAATTCTTCAATTTCAGCCTTTAAATGATAGCACACTCAGTCCAAATAAAGACCTTGCGATGGGTAGCCATGTCTGGTCCAGGCAAGGAAAATATACAAACCTTGCCCGGTTCAAACAAAATAACTAGAACAGTTGTGTCAGGTCAAGTCAAACTTATCAATTGTTTCGATACTGGTACTGTTAACAATCCAAGGATAATATGGTGAAATAAAGGATGTCAGACACCAAGAAATATTATTATTAGCACCGCGTCTTACTACTCGTTCGGGTTATACGCACTTACGCTAATGTGTAATGGTAGGGTGACTGTGAGAAGAATCCGAACCACGGTGGAGGCCTGGCATTCCCCACATTCACAAGATGTCTTGTCAGAGGTGAAGGAAGGGTTTGGTAACCATGAAATAACTGGCGCAGTGTAGAGCAAAACGTTCGGGACATAACCGGCACAGTGTTTATGTGATACTACAAGAGTCGCAAACCTGCAACTGTTGGCAGCGCTGGGCGATGCTCTCGGCATGATGGTTCTTGTCGGCCACCAGCTTCTCTCCGTCGGCGGCTATGTCGGCACAGCGGTCGCGGTGCGCGGCAAAGTCCGTCTCGAAGGCGTCGTGTTTCTTGAGCAGCCCCTGCACAGCGGCCATCGTGTCCCCGTAGTCCTCGACAGAGAGCAGCTGCTGTTTCTCGCTGATCCACGCCTCCTCCTCCTCCACCTTGGCGAGGAACTGTTGGTACACGTGGGACTCGTCCAGCTTCTGGCCCCGGGTGGCGGCCAGGTGCTTCAGTTCTGACCAGGCTTGATTCAGCAGCTTCAGGCGCTGAGGACAACACACGTGCGACATGTCATTCCCGGTCACATCAGACTCACACACACTCTGTATCAGACACACACACACACTCTGTATCAGACACACACCTGCTCTATCTCCGGCACACCCAGGTTCGACACGTCCATCAGTTTCTCCCCAGCCTCCTGTACGGCCTGTATGGCAGGCTCGTGGGAGCCCAGCTCTGCCTCTAGACGCTTGTGTTTCTTCTTGAGGTTTTGAACGCCTGTAAGATCACGTCCATAGTCGTCCGAACCGACCAGCAGCTTCTTCTCCCTGGCGCAGGAAACATGGCAACATTGGAACTCCGGTCGAGTGTTAGTTATTACTACAACGAGGGTGGAACAAGAAGACGGTGCTACTCACTTGATCCAGGACTCTTCGTCGGCAATGTCCCGGAAGAACTGGTGCAAGGTGTTTGCTTCGTTGAGTCGTGCTTGTCGGTGAGCGGCAAGGTTCTTGATGCGCTCATAGCGCTCGTTGATAGACTGGCGCTTCTCCTGGATGCTAGCTGTGTCAAACTGCCCACTCTCTATTAGAGAGTCAGCCTGAGAGTTCATATCTAGGAGAAAAACATTCACAATCACGACACACATTCCTCAACTTTATGGATGTTTTAACAAAACTAAATATTATTATTATTACTAGCACCGCGTCTTACTACCCGTTCGGGTTACACGCACTTACGCTAATGTGTAATGGCAGGGTGATTGCGAGATGAAATGGAGGACCTACAGTTTAACGTGGGATCCGAACCACGGTGGAGGCCTGGCATTCCCCACATTCACAAGATGTCTTGTCAGAGGTGAAGGAAGGGTTTGGTAATCAGATAAATCTTTCCCGGGACCGAGGATTGAACCCCGGCCGCCAGAAACTAAATAATCTACGAATATCTACATGTGGACCATTTTCCGGCTTTTCTCCCCAATGAGTCCCTGTCTCTCTCACTCCCCGGGAACTGACGATGTCAACGTACCTTTTATCCTGTCATCATGCACCTGTACGTCAGCCTCGACCAACTGATGCTTCTTGATAAGGTTCTGTACGGACGCCAGGTCCTTGCCAGAATCCTCGGAGGTCAGCAAGGACTCCACCTCCCCCAGCCAGAAATCCAGGTCCTTGACGGCCGCAATGTATGTCCTCTGCTTGTTGGCCTCCTTTAGCTTCACAGTCTTCTCGGTCGTCTTCTGCGTCAGGTACTCCCATTGGTCCGCGATTGACGCCAGACGGGCCTATCAAGAAACAAAGAAGCAGACTCGTTTTAGACAACCAGCATCACGTCCTCACAAGTTGACAGATCTCTTGACTATCGTCAATCTTACAAAAACTCGACTGAGTTTGACAAAATATATTGACCTATATCTTTAAAATAAGGAATGGGACTTTCGAATCACTCGAGATTTGAGATTCTAGTTTATTTTTTGGATTTGAATTTATTATAAAGTTCTTACACAGCTTTATGAGTTATTGATATCAAGTCAAACATGTTTGTAGTCCAAACTCAACAACCAGACCCCAGGCCAGTAATATAACACTCAGGTGAATGTGTAAATGTTATAATGAATGTACAACTTTTTTTTAACATTTAGTTAGTATTTCTATTTTTTATTTCATCTCATGCCCATAATCTTTTTTAAATTGGTATTTAGAATCAAATTCAAGATTTGAGATTTGTCGGTAGAATGTAAGAGAATGTATCCGTCCGAACTAGAACGTCTACACGAAGAGTGGAGAGTACCTGCACAGCCTCGTCAGAACCAGCGCACTGACGCTTGTCAATGAGGTTCTGTCCCATCGCAAGCACGCTCTGGATCCTGTCTGCGTTGGCCGCCAGCTCCGCCTCAAACGCCTGGTGTTTCTGGTGCTTGGACTGGATGTTGGCCGGATCCTTGTAGCTCTCCTCCGTGGCCAACTGGAGTTTCTCCGCGATCCAGTTCTCCATCTCGTCTGCGTCTCGACTGGAGACAAGGTCATTTCAAGGTCAACACGTCGTCACCAATAGTCAACGTCGGTTGATAAATACTGGTCACTGGACTATGCCATTTTTTTTATACATACTTTCATTCATCCCTTTTGTGTAAATTAAGTATTTTATTTAATACATAAATAAGTTTGTATTTTATTTGTAAGAAGGTGGATAGAAACACAATACGGCTGTTACAATGAGAACAACACAGTTCACACTTTACACTGATGCCACTGGACATATCATGGTCTGTTTAGTAAAACGCCCCCATCTTCCCCTCCTATCCTCTCACTTGCACACTTGTAAAGAATGTAACGGACATAAAGCAAGTTCTTATCTAAGTGTCTCCGATTATTTTCCTCCTCTTGCAGGAAGTTGGGCTGCGTGTTTCGCGTTCCCCTCCTGAAACCTAGGTCAGGGATGGATATATTGCCTTCGAGAGGCGGCCATTACCTCTTTGTAAAGTGTCGATTGTGTTGTTCTGCTCATGTAACAGTCATATTGTGTTCGTTCCTCCCCCTTACAAATAAAATACTATCAGGGCTTACCTCATCAATAATAATAATAATAAATGTCAGCTGTTCTTCATGAAAAAATGGTGGTTGAGAGATTCGAGGTTCGTTAAAATCTCAAATTATGAAGAGTTGACTCCAAATAACAATTTTAATAAATTAATATACTAGAGAAATTGTTTTTATGACATAATAAACTCGTCAAACAAAATAGAACTTGTCAGTCAAGACTTAATCAACTTAAATCTTTCCTCGGTGCAGGAGTTGAACGCATTTGTTTGCCCAAACGTTCCCTGGCGAGCGTGAACTAACAAGTTGTTGTAGTAGGTGAGTGTGTCGGCCGTCATGAGGAGAAACTGGATTAGGAATGAAGTTATCCGGGAAAGAGAGGGGATAAAGAGATAGAAGGAGCAGAGAGAATGTGTGTCACGGAAGTGTAGAAACGTGTCTCCTGGGGCTTCGCAGATAGTTGTACCGAATTTGCTCCAGGGATGGGCTAAGTTGTGCATGTTTTTAAGATTCTAGGAATCAAATTTGGATTTAATATGCGAAAGAAAATTTAAAATTTTATTCAAGAAATTTAGGGTGTGAGCAATCTCTATATTCTAGCCTTTGAATAACTTTGCGCTAGTTTTGAACTAATTTACGCTGACAGTTGAACGTTTTGGATTCATATCGAAGAGGTTCTAAAACACCAGGAGCCCCCACCTGAACTGCTGCAGGGTCTGGGACTCTCCCAACTTGGACCTCTTCTCAATGAGAGCCTCCTTGAGGTGCCTCCAGCGGTCCAACACCTGCCTCCTCTTCTCGTCGATAGGCTCGGAGGCGTAGTGCTCTGCTGCGATCAGCTGGTCAGCCAGCGTCTGCAGGGCTGCGATCTTCTCCTCCTGAGGACAGAACGCAACCATAGCAGCATATTGTGTCTCTCTCCTTGTCAACACACGTACCCACTCTCACCTTGTCAACACATGTACCCACTCTCACCTTGGCAACACACGTACTCACTCTCTCCTTGTCAACACACGTACCCACTCTCTCCTTGGCAACACACGTACCCACTCTCACCTTGTCAACACACGTACCCACGTACTCTCTCCTTGTCAACACACGTACCCACGTACTCTCTCCTTGTCAACACACGTACCCACGTACTCTCCTTGTCAACACACGTACCCACTCTCTCCTTGTCAACACACGTACCCACTCTCTCCTTGTCAACACACGTACCCACTACTCCTTGTCAACACACATACTAACTCTCTCCTTGTCAACACACGTACTCACATGAGCGTTGATAGCCTTGTCAAAGTCCTCGTGTTTCTTGATGAGCGCCTCCACATTGTCCCCCTTAGAGTCGACCTCTTCGGCGGCAAGGAACGCCTCTCGAGCGGACATCCAGTTCTCGGCCTGTTCACAGTCGCGGTAGAACAACTGCAGTTCCAGGCACTGGTCCAGCTGCATGCGCCGGGCTATCCAGGCCTTCTCCAGTTCCTGGCGCGCCTCCGTCATGCTCTCCAGCTTCTCCTGGATCTCCACACTGGCGTAGTGGCTGGACTGCAGCAGCTGTTGGCCAAAGAGCTCGAACGCCTGGAACGTGCCGGCTCGAGCGTCGATCTCTGTGCGGTGTTCCTGTGTCAGACAATAAGTACACCTGTCATCTCTCGGAGGGACGGGACGCTAGCAGGGGACTTGTCAAACTGTCAAGAAGATCTTCATTGACGCTTTGGCAGTTCCTGTCAACGTACCATTAGTCACCAGGAAAATGTTAACTCAACAAAAACCATGCACAAGTCGTGTTAACTCAGGTTTAGTTTCTCAAACACGCAAGTTAGTTGATAAGTTAGAGGCGTGTTTAAAACTTCATAAACTTCCCAGCTTGGACTTCGAATCGAGAGTGAAGTTATGGATTCAATAATTACCAAAGATAAAATATATAGATATGTTCAATTACTGTCATTTTGTACTGCTAAGTGAATTAAAAATTAACATTCACATAATAAAAATTTAAACCAATCAAATTGCAGCTTGTGACATTAACTTTAGAGTAACTTTACCAGCTTAGGACCAAATATGTCAACTCACGTTTGCAATAAAACATTTAGTAAATGATAGAAATGTAACAATATAACAATTTTTTTTATTAAATATCCAAACTTTAATTCTCGATTTTGCATATGCCCTAATAAATTATAAAAAATGAAATTTTCTAATGGAAATAAACAAGTTCACTGAAGAGTTGATATATTTATTTCTGTCTCTCAGCAGAGACAGTACGTGTTGAGCCCTCGAGTTGCGTATCAACGCAGCGGCCTTGCATCCCACGTTCCCTCGAGTTACGTATCAACGCAGCGGCCTTGCATCCCACGTTCCCTCGAGTTACGTATCAACGCAGCGGCCTTGCATCCCCTCACGTGGGGAATTGTTACCTCGAGTTACGTATCAACGCAGCGGCCTTGCATCCCTTCAAGTGGGGAATTGTTCCCTCGAGTTACGTATCAACGCAGCGGCTTTGCATCCCCTCACGTGGCGAATTGTTTGAGTCGGCTTCGTGTCTCTGCCAGTGGGCTCGACAAGGTGAAACAGGAATATTAATTGTTAATAGGGGTGTGCAAAGCTTCGAGCTGAGCTGTTATCCTAGTAGATTTTATTCATATTAACCAAACACAATTCACAACTTAAACCAAATAAAACTTTGAAATATAGAATGCTTATTAATGCGTGTGAGGCGCGAGCTTCTAATACAAATAGTTTTCATTTGTTTACCTTACGAAAGATGGAATATAGACTAGTTTGATATATTTTAATATCTATATATCGACACAAAAGGACATAGTTATAAAACAACTGGTTGACTGTGAATGACATAATTACTATTCCCCAATATTTCTACCGAGATTAGTGACCACTTTTAAAAAATGGTGATCACACCATCTTTGTTAAAAAACTAATGTTCCTGTGAGTATCTTTTTTCTTATTCTCTCTTAATAAATAACTTGTAAATTTTAAATAGTTTTTTTTGATGAAATATTGAATAGCTATCGATAGCTAGACAAGTTCAATAATCGATTATATTCAACGCCGCACGGCCTGATCGATTCATCTTCACCGTCACATGACCTAAACTCACGTGATAGACATTTAATTTTTTTTTAAATCAATACACAGTTTTAGAATAATATTTTTGCTTTGAATTTTGCATAATTATTTTCCAGTGAATCTCTCTAAATATTCTGAAATGAAATGAAAGGAGCTACACGTGTATTTGCTCAACTCAACAGAAAATGTCACGACGACGCATGTGCCGAGAGAAAGAGAGATTAAAAACTTTATAGAAAGTCGAAAAAAATAATTTTGAGACAGAATATAAGTAAACATATTTTACCCTTTACTGATTAAATTTTGTTTCAATTTTAAATTATACTTTTTTTTAACTAAACAATTAGATAATTTATTTATAATAACCCAAAAAACTTGATGGAAAATGTGATGACCTCATGTTGGCAACATTAGACTGTTTAGATAGGGCTTTGAAATCTCGCTTCAGTTTCTAAGATTCAGAGGCGTCTTGATTGGTGATCTGGTGACAGCAAACCCGCTAGCGATTGAGGGACAAGTCATCCTTAGAGATGAACCGTCGTGCTCCTCTTCTAGTCCTGATGCCACACCAAATACCACCCAACCGGCAATAGACAACAGGAGTCAAGTGAAGGATTACCTAAATGAACCCCGGGTGCCCAGATCAACACACTCCTCTATCTGGTGGAGGGAAGCAGGTTCTCGAAAATACCCTAATGTCTCCAAGGTAACCCTGCTACAAGGGCGTGGAGTGGGAGGGTATCTTCTAGTTCAGGAAACAGTAACTTCCTGACGAGGATCGTTGACTCCTATTCATGTCGAGGAATTAACATTCCTTCAAAATAACTTGAAGAGAAAGTGACACGTCTAACTGCCTGTGTAAATATTTTGTTTTAAGAGCTATTATTAGATGTTTAAATTTTATTCAAACTTTGAGAATATTGTTGAATATTCGCTTCGCACACCCCTAACGGTTAGCTTCACAACACAAACACACTAAACTACCAACATGTTAGGGCACACTCGGCAATGGTTTGTACCTGGGGAACCCCATAGTGGGCGTCAATCTCCGCCCGGTGGTTCTAGAAGAGAAGAAATATTACATCAAGTGGATACAGTACAGTGCATGCACAGACTTGACAGGACACAAGACACTTATCAGCTAGGACAGATTACAAACATATTCTAGACTAACGACGCATGAGCTTCAACTTGGTCCACAGAGTGGCAAGTCCCGGGTTCGATCGCTGGAAACTACAACAGGCATCTCAAGGTTTTATCATTTCACCTGCCATATTCCAACTAAATTAAGACAATGCCCCATGTGGTGACCAACCTGGTGCCTCTCGAGCAGAGCCTCCGCCCCGGTCACATCGTTGGACAGCTCGTCGCTCGACACTAGCCCCATCATGCTGTTGATCCAAGACATGAGGTCTCGGTAGTCGCTGAGGAAACGCTGGAGGTCGTACGAGTCCAGCAGCTTCTCCTTGCGAGAGTTGGCCTTGGCCGTCAATTGCGTCCACTCCTCGTTGATCTCCTTCTGCTTGGCGTACGTCTGGTCCGCCGTCTCTGGGTGGGTCTGCATCAGGCGGTTGGCGGTCTCGTCCAGCTGACGGATCTACAGGTTGACAGAATGGCATCAGGGTGTGCAGGGGATTGTGATTACTAATTGTGTTAGGTGTGCTGGTTGTACCCCAGTGCGAGGAGTTAGAACCCCGACAAGCGCTCGTACGTCTCACTAACCTGTTCAGGATAAACACATCCAGACTGTCTATTATTATTATTATTAGCACCGCGTCTTACTACCCGTTCGGGTTATAACGCACTTACGCTAATGTGTAATGGTAGGGTGATTGTGAGATGAAATGGAGGACCTACAGTTTAACGTGGAATCCGAACCACGGTGGAGGCCTGGCATTCCCCACATTCACAAGATGTCTTGTCAGAGGTGAAGGAAGGGTTTGGTAATCAGATAAATCTGTGCCAGGACCGAGGATTGAACCCCGGCCGCCAGCACAGAAGTCTGACACCTTACCCCTAGACCGCCAGGTCATCCAGACTGTCCACCAACATTCCTGACACCTCTATCCTGCAATCTGCGTCAGGGTAGAGGAGGCACGGCAGACTCACCTTGTCTCCGAGGGCGGCCAGGTCGCGCTCCAGTCCCTCGTGTTTGCGCTGCAGCGCCTGAACGCTCCTCAAGTCCTTGCCCAGGTCGTCGTTGTTCAGCGCCTCGTCCTTCTCCTGGATCCAGTCCTTGGTCTCGTCCACGTCGCGATGGAAGCGCTGCACCTCATGCGCTGACCCTAGTTGTGTGGCCCGTTCAGAGGTCAGCTGCTGGAGCGAGGTCCATTTCTGGTTCAAATCCTGGGACATAACAAGCGTAAGATAGTGTGAGCTATTCGTCGACATTCAGCACAACAAAACAAACATACACTTGGCGTCTTCCTCTAACGGGATTCTGCTCAAAAAGTAACCGTCACAAAACAAACGTGTGAAAATCCAAGCTTCTCAATTTAAACTCTAATCCAAATCTTTTATTACTAGCACAGATCAATTATAATAGATAACAATATTAATATAGTAGCATGGAACCCACCTCTATTTGGGTCTGAATCTTGAGGGCAGCCTCTGTCTGTCCCAGACTCATCAACTGCATGGCAATCTCGTTCATCTCGGCAAGTCGGACCTCGTTCGCCTTCAGGTCGGCCTGGAAGTCGTCAAACTTCTTCTGCATCACCTCCACCTGTTCTAGATCCTCGCCCACGTCCGCCACTTGCACCTCCGCGTAGTTCTCCTGCGGCAAGCGGGAAACAATTGACAGTCTTCCTCTAGCGAGTTATATTGACGAGTGTTTGAAACAAGTGACAGTCTTCCTCTAGCGAGTTATATCGACAAGAGAGTTTGAAACAAAGAGTCTCCAGGTCAAATCACCTTGTCCTTGATCCAAGTGGACAGATCCGCGGCCTCGCGGACAAGCACGTAGGCCTTGACGGTCTCGTTGAGCTTGTTCTGCCTCTCCTTGGCGAGTCCCAGGAGCTGATCGTACTGACCCTCTATCTGGTTCTGACGCGCGGCGATCGAGTTCTTGTCGGCCAGGTTCTGCTGGGACGCGGACAGACCCGCCTCGATCTTCTTGACGTACGCCGCCGGGACAAAGCCTTGACGGTCATTCACTTCCACCTTCCACCAGTCCTGGGACACAACGAGGGACATTTATTGAGTTTGGCTAAGTCTAACTCACCAGAAATATACTCAAGAGCTTTTGATTAAATCTAATATACCGTATTGACCCGAAAATAGGCAACACCCTAAAAATATAATCCCTATGAAGAAGAAAAATATTTACTTCAGAAAAGGAATTGTTTAGCGATTTTCTGATGTTCATATTATTTAAATGTCTTGTTACTATAATTTTACATTTTTTGTCATAACTAAGTCTCAATCATTGCTGAGAGATACTTTTTTAATTTATTTCTATCAAGTTATGTTTCGTAGCTTCATACACCTGCCTATAATCTAACAAGATTAGGACAGGCATGACAGTCAGTCCCCGTACATTAATTTATCAACGTGAAAGAGTAAACCGACATTTCACCAATGATAAATTTGTCGGCCATGCTTGGAATCGAACCTGCGACCCTCAGTAGAAAGATATGCTACTGACTGAGTAACTTCGTTCTGTCGGCCATTACGGCTTGCAGCTCAGTCCATCCGTTGTGTAGATTATAAACTAGTTTGATATAACTACGAGGATATATTTGTCCTGTATTATCCGACGGTGCAATTATGGGTCACACCAAGTTTTATAAAGGCTGTTTTAGGAAAAAATTTACAGCATATTTTTGGGTCAGACCGTATTTGAAAAATGGCCTTTGGACACAGAAAATGAGGCTGGGAATGTTGTATACATTTTTTAATTGTGTATTTAAAGATGGAAGCTGCTGATATGTTAAAAAAAATAGATACCTTGATTTGTGGGGAATAAATGTAGTGAATAATTGGTATAAAAAGTTGGAAAATAAAATGTCTCTTTTAGGTTAAGAATGGTAATAAATACATTTTTATTCGAGTGGTATCGTGCAGCAAATAGAAACATTACGGTTAAATTTCATCCATAACAAACCACCGAAAATTTAGCAGGTTAAAAACACACAATTCTCTTTATCTTGGCTGGTTTAATCTAGTTTGTTCTTTGAGTGAGAGAAATCAATTTCAAGAGCCAGGGAACTTTTATTTTGCTATTGGTATTATGTTATATATAGCCCGCATTTCACCACCACCACTATCCTCTTTGCTGCACCCCATTCAGCCTGGTCAACGGTCCAAATCACGGTTTAAAAAACAAAAATGACCAGAATAATATTTTTAGTTTTATTTCACACATTCATTATTAATTGGAAAATACTAAATTATTATTTTTAGCACCGCGTCTTACTACCCGTTCGGGTTATACTCACGCTAATGTGTAATGGTAGGGTGATTGTGAGATGAAATGGAGGACCTACAGTTTAACGTGGAATCCGAACCACGGTGGGGGCCTGGCATTCCCCACATTCACAAGATGTCTTGTCAGAGGTGAAGGAAGGGTTTGGTAATCAGATAAATCTGTGCCGGGACCGAGGATTGAACCNCAGAGGTGAAGGAAGGGTTTGGTAATCAGATAAATCTGTGCCGGGACCGAGGATTGAACCCCGGACCACCAACATAGAAGTCTGACACCTTACCCCTAGACCACCAGGTCACCTACGGAAAATACTAAAACACAATTTAAACATGTTCTTATGGCCTTGCTAAGCTGGATATCTGTAACCGCCTGCAAGAAGTTATCAAAGCACTGTACCTTGTTGTTGGAGTTTAGAAGCGTGAGAACGTCACCTTTCTTCATCGACACCTCTCTAGGAGACTTCTCCGTGTAGTCGTACAGAGCCATGACGCACTCCTTGCCCGACACGTCGATCACCGGGGTCTCTTGTTGCTGTAACCACGAGATGATGATGGTTAGCGCTACTGTCAGCGTACGAGTCTTGCCAGTCACCTACTAAACAGTCCACTGACCCTGCAAGACTGCGCCTGGTCCCGAAGTGCCGTGATGGTGTTCCCGAAGGCCTCCAAGTCGGAGACCAGAGCCTCGTGTTTCTTGAGCAGGGCCTCACCAGAGTCTTCGTCCTTGCCGTAGTCTGTGTTGCTCACTATCGGCTCCTTCTCCTTCATCCACGACTCGGCCTCGTTGGCGTCCGCGAAGTACTGGTGAGCCTGCAGCGAGTCTTCCAGGTCTTGCTTCCTCTGGGGGACAACACAACGGGGTGTTCTTTATATCAAGCGTTATATCACGTTTAAAACAGACAAACAAGGTGAAGTCATGTTGGCATACCTGGAGGGCCTTCTCTTTGAGCTGGGTCCAATGATCGGTGAGAGCCCCCACTCGCTGCTTGATCTCGTCGCTGGCAAAATGGCCATCATCCAGCATCTGTTGGCCGGACTGGCACACGGCGACCATCCGGTTCTCGTGGTTGTTGATCTCAGACAAGACCGCCTGGTGCTTCTTCATCAGGTTCTGGACCCCGATGAGGTCACGACCTGTGGTGAGAGGACCAGTGAGAGGTGAGTGTTAGAGGTACACTAGGACAGGACCAGTGAGAGGTACACTAGGACAGGACCAGTGAAAGGTCAGTGCTAGAGGTTCACTAGGACAGGACTAGTGAGAGGTACACCAGGACCGGTGCCAGGGACCAGTGGTATTCAAGCACGATATTCTCACCTCGGTTAGTGGAGGCTGCCACCGGCTCCTTCTCCCTGATCCAGGCCTCCTCGTCCTCGATGTCCCGGAACAGTTGCTGGACCTGGAGCGAGTCCAAGAGTCGCTGCTTGCGGATGTTCATGGGTCGCTGGAGGGCCGTGTAGCGATCAGTCAGCGCAACCTGCACACGGGGGACACGTACTACAGGTGGAGACACATTCCAAACATGTCCTAGAGGAGGTCACACCACTACGAGCCACGTACCTCCTTGCTCTTGATATTGTCGGCGTCAAAATGGCCCCTCTCAACAAACTGGGCCGAGGCCAACTTGATACCCTCGATACGGTCCTGGTGGGAGGCCACGTCCGCTTCCAGTAGAGCGTGCTTCTTCTGGAGGTTCTGGACACTTGTGAGGTCCTGGACAAACAAGAGGTGTTATCAGCGTTCAGTCCAGGTCTAGAGTCCTGGACAGGTCTGTATCAACTAGAGACTCACCTTGCCATAGTCCTCGCTCATCAGCTGTCCCTCGATCTCCGACAACCAAGAGCTCTACGTCCTCCACAGTTCTGTTGAACTGCTGTTGTTGCGAGGCTTCTTGCAACATGGAGCCCTTGTTCTCCGTTGCCCTCACCAGGGTCTCCCAGAGAGACACAATCTCGTCCATACGAGACTGGATACCGTCTACACACAACAGTTATACACTTGTTAAAATATCAGGGATGTCTAACTCCATACTCTTGATTCTTACTGGTATCGAAACAATCGATCAATACTTCAATATTAAGGTCTTGACGAAAGCACTGGCAACCAGCAAAACAGCAAAATTCAGAATAAGTTGCGATAAATTATCTGTCAAATTAGTTTAGTTGCCGTCATTGGGAATTGAAACTGTGTTTTTGACAGTTGTTTATTACATCATTTTTAAATGATTGACTCGGGAAGACTATCTGTAGGTAAAGATACGTGCTTACTTTGAATTATTATTATGGAATTATTATGGAATATTGGGAGATAGTAGAGCACAAATAAAAGATAAAACACTAACACAAACTTAGATATTTCAATGTTTTTTATGTTTTTTTCTTTTATTTGGGCTCTACCATCTTCCTAATATTCTACCATTTTATATATTACCAATTGTTTTTGCTCCAAGCACTTTATTTCATACCTAATGGTTCTAATAATAAAAATATGTTTGTAGTTATTTATATATTTATTGTCCAAACATTGCCAGACTCGAGTGAAAAATTCCTTCTTGCACATCTAATATTAAGGTTGATTGTTTTGATACCAGTAAGGTCGAAGCGTACTCCCAGAGACCGAGCCGCTACACTCTCACCCGAAGAATACTCCCAGAGACTGAGCCGCTACACACTCACCCGAAGCGTAATGGTTGGCTTCAATCAGTTCCTGTCCCGTCGAGGTGATCTCCTCCATCCGGGACTTGTTGGCGTTCAGCTCCTGTTCAAAGTTCTGCTGCTTCTGGACCTTGCCGTTCAGGTTGGTCGGGTCCTGCAAGTCGACACGACACGCGATAATAACACGGAGCGGCGACGACACTTTAGAGGAGGACTACGTCGGGTACAGCAGTTTGTCTCACCAAGTAACTGTCGTCCTTGGCGAACTTGAGTTTCTCGTTGATCCAGCCCTTGGTCTCGTCACAGTCCCTCTCGAACTGCTGGAGTCTCGACGCGTCGTCCAGGATAGCGCGGCGTTGTGCAGACTTGTCCAGGAGGGCAGAGCGTCGCTCCAGGAGCTGCAACATGGCAAGTTCAATCTCAGGGCATGACTCACAACATCTGACTACACAGCGAGCATGGTACAAGACTTGGTACAGCGTCATGTGTCTAAGTGACTCATATTGACCCTTCAGGGCATGACTCACAACATGTGACTGTACACAGCGAGCATGGTACAAGACTTGGTACAGCGTCATGTGTGTCTAAGTGACTCATCTTGAACCTTCATTATCTTTTCAATGTTTAATTTAAAATAGCTGTTTGGCGCAACTTTTTCCTTGAATCTTGATATTTGAAATATTTGTATCAGTTTAGAAATTTCAAATAAGAACAGATACTCATGGTGTCTACTCAATTTGACCAATGAAATTCTCAACTTTTCCCCCTGGTCATTTCCTAAATTCCCCGACTCAAAAGTACGTAACACCCTTCCATCACCCTCTCCCCCTTCCCTGTCCAGGTTTTGTTAATCTTTTTTATGAATAATAATAATAAGTTTTGAAATTGAAACAAAGTTTTTTTTATTTGTATTAACATAGCTCTTGCGTACCATGGCCCTCCTGTGAGCCACATCGTCAGCGGCGTAATGCTGACCCTCGATCAGCTTGGTGGCAAACTCGTCCAAGGCCTTTATCTTCTCCTCCTGAGCCGCCAGGGACTTCTCAAAGTCCTCGTGTTTCTTGATGAGGGCTTCCACAGAGTCCAGCGAGTCTCCGAGGTCCTCGTTAGCCAGGAACGCCTGCATGATGGACACAGACATGGGGTCAGGGGGTCCCACAGGGGTCACTCGACAGTTGACAACACGTGTGAGGAACATTGAGCTCGCGTTACCTCCTGTTTGGCCATCCACGTGTCGGCCTGCTCGGTGTCTCGATAGAACAGTTGAAGGTCCATGCACTGCTCGTACAGGATGCGGCGCTCCTCCCACATGGACAGCAGCGAGGTCTTCTCATTGGCCAACACAGTCAGCTTCTCCTTCACCTCGTCTGACGCGTAGTGATCCCTGTCCAGGAGCTGCTGACCAGCCTCGGCCGTGGCCCGGAAACTATCCTCGCGAG
>CABFOV010009430.1:0-19473 GCA_902141375.1 Timema poppense
AACTATTTAACTGGTCAGAGCTTTTACCCTCATTTTGATGAAAACAATATTAAAAATATATAACCACTTCTTAAATAAATTGATATTTCTAAACGTCTGCAATTCTTCTCAGTGATCCTTAATAAATAATTGCTGTTGACAGCCAGTCCCTTAGTTAAAAAAAAAGTTCATTGTGTTTCAAGTTTTCTTTGTAATGTGCAGCCAGAGTAAACTTATTTGTGTGGCAGGATTAGGGTACTTTATGACGAGGGGCTGGGAGTTAGTGACAGGGGGGGAGGGTGCTACTTGAAGCTTGCTAGGTGACAGCCAGCCGACAGGAACTCATATTTTGTATCTGCCTTTTAGTGCATTCGAGTTTAAAGTGAGTCGTTTCAAGAATGCTCACTTGATTGCGCTGTAGTCACTGGGGGTCGCACCTAACGATCCCAACGTTGAGGGAGTAAAGCCTCGAAATGGAGTGCAACAATTTTAACCTAGGGGCTGTGGATCTGTCCTTTCCTTCTCTGTGGCCTAGTCCTACTAGTCCATTGACGGCACGCCACTGATTACGATAGTAATACAACGTTTAAGGAGCTTCTTTTAAAGGGTTAGCAACGCACCTGAATCACCATAGGGAATTCAGACTAAACAAATTTAAATTTTAAGATTAAATTTAGATTTAAATATCATTTCTGATATTTATAAAATTCACAAATGTTTGACTTCCTGACCTCTGGGGGACTATTACTTCCACCACCTTTTAAGTAATCGAGAAGATTCCGACATGTTAAAATTTAACATTATAATAGAAAACAAAGTAATATTACATTATAATACTTGTAATTTCTCAATAAACTAACCAGTAAATGCTAAAGTTAAAACTTATAAACGAATAAAAGTGAATTACTTTAATATTATCTTCATAGAAAAGACATCTACAAAATATTACCTATAATAGAAACATTATCAAATTTTAAAGTTCAAACAATTGTTCGTACCCCACAAGAGCAATAAAAATTATATTTAAACTAAATATACGAAGCTAGTAAAATAATCAAAAGTGGCTACCTCTTGTCATCGATAAAAATTACAAAGAGAATAATGCCCAAGTGGCAACAGAAAACATTAAGGGTTTCATAAACATTTTACTTTCGCTAATTAAATTTTCTTATGAGAAATTTACCGTCGCCTACACTGAATGGTTTAAATTACATAATTAATTTAAGTGTTCAAAACACTCTAACTCATTAAAGGTTATTTAAATTTTAAATAATCAATAAAATATATATAGTTTTTTTTGCCATCCTCGAGTGATAACATCCCAGTCCAGACAAGGACCTCTCGTGGAAGGGTTGGATTTAATTGTCAATAATATTTGTCAGAATTCCCTCGTCATATAGGTCTAGTTGATGGGTAAGGAGGTGGGAGTCTTCATATTGAAATTACAACGTCACACGGCTAACTCGTGCTGACAGCACTCTCTTGTTAGTAGTTGTCGAACTTGGCTCGTTCCCAAAACAGGCACGCCGGATATCCGGTGAGTTGGCTGTCGACTCTCAGCTACGCCTATCCAGTCAAGTACACCACGTATTGGGTTAGTCAAAGTCAACTTGGCTCGTTCCCAAAATATGTATGCCAGAAATGATGAGTTTGGTGTAGAATCGAAGTACTCTTATTCAGTCACGTACACCAGGTAACAGATTAGTTGCAATCATACCTGCAAGGGGCCAGCTGGGCTAAACAGTGCATTTCTGAACTTATCTATCAGAACATGTTGTTTCTGCTGCGTCATTCAAAGCATGTTAGGACTTCTCTTTATTTTAGAATTTGGTGCGAACAGGTTGGTCATGTACTTGAACTAACCCAGAAGATACAATGTGTAAGTAAAGTACATATATTAGACATAGTAAGTTTAGTAATATTTGATATTACAGGATGGTTATGAATATCGGCACTATTCCAAGTGGGTAGTATTAATATAGTATTAACTAGTAATGCTAATGTTACATATCAAAGTCATTTGTTCACTTACCAACTTATATAATTTTTAAAATTCTTATAAAATCTTAATACATAGATTTTTCACAAATTTACTATCTATCATTCACTATAACTATTTTTCAAATGACATAATTTTAATGAATTAATCTTTTAATTTGAAATAAAAAATTCTTACACTCTTTTCAATTTGTTATTTTGATTATTTCACTAAGGAGGTACATACCTATCAATTCTTAATTGTATTTAATATTTAAATTGGTTCCCTATATTAATAGTTTACTGGTAGCTTGGTTAAAAATTCTATGTAATGGCATATTAAACGTAAGAGAGAGTAAATGTAGAGAAACGTGGTTGCAGTAAAAAGTGGATGCGTTGTAGAGTATATACAGGGAGGAGTAGACACAAGAATGGGTAGATGTAGGAACGAGTATGTGTAGGACATAGTAGAGGCAAGGACTAGTTGTTTCATGGAAGTTAAGACACAGGTATGATTAGACACAGAGACGATTATAGGCAGGGAATAGTAGATGCACGGATGAGTAAGCGTAGGGAATAGTAAGAGGAGAATAGTAAGAGCAGAAAATAGTAGACGCAGGGAGAGTAAATGCCGGGAATAGTAGACGCAAGGAAGAGTAACACGGGGAAAAGTAGACACACGATAGAGTAAGCTGAGTAAGCTTAGGTCAATGTTGATGCATGGTTGATTATGGCTAGTGCTGACCAGACAATAAACTGTGCTGCAACTACAATTCATGCAGGTCCAGCCTCTTTTAAATACGTGCTTTACTATTCATATGTATTTGTTCTCAAACTTATCCATATCTGTGTGTTATCCTGTAAGTTTCCTGCACCTCATTTTTCTCTCCATTTAGCATCACCCGTATTATTGTCATTGTGTACACTTTTATTTTGTATATGTCTTGTCTTGGTACTCTTCATTTATTTAAACACATTGAGTTTGGATGATGAAAGTAGATTTTAAAGGGAAGGTCGCAACTGTAATAAGAAGTAGGAAAATAAATTTAGTACATCAGGCTAGGACTCGAACTTTAGCCTTCCTATCACCGCAAAACCAGACTGGATGTCACCGACCACTTTTTCCGTCAGTCCGTCAATGCTTGTTCAACTTAAATAGTAAATTATGACGCACAAGTGAGGCATGTCCCAACATCCTCAACCATCAATATACAGAGCTGTAATATTGTAAAATATCGAATAACACAATACTTTTGTTCACAGGTGAAACCAACCGCGAGAATGAAGTTTCTTCAAGAGGAGGTGATCGTAATGATGACCGATACCCCATAAGGGAGCACCAGCCCCTTGGGTCTGGAGATGTTGGACCGGATAACTACACCACACACCACAATTCCTCGGAGTCTAACAACATGCCAGAGCACCATCCTCGCTATCCTAGTGCCCGACCGTCAAGCTCTAGAGATCATGGAGTTGATGGTTCTGGTCAATCACGTCCCAGACACCATAATGGCTCAGAGTCACAGGAACATGGCCGAGGATCACGTCCCAGACACCATAATGGCTCAGGGTCGCAGGAACATGGCCGAGGATCACGATCCCAGACACCATGGACGCACGACACCAAAATATGAAACAACATCTATCTTAGATGTTATTGATGTTAATGTCTCCTGATCAATAATGACAAAGTAAAATTATTCAGCTATAAGATGGCCCTCATTGACCTATGATTATTATTATCATTGTTTTCAGGTTTAACCACTACAATCTAATATTCCAATCTAGAAAATAAATATATAGATATGTATTGTGTTAAGGATTTCACCAAAGATATAGTAGCAATCTGATATGGACTAAGTTATACAATTGTTGTAAAATTTGTTCTAAGCTGATACTTATAAGACATTTAAGTATTTTTTAATTTCGAAAGCTAAAATAACTAAGTATATATTATTAATGTCTAGATCTTTCTTCTCTAAGAATCCTTTGTAGTTAAACTTTTAATTGACGTGAATATTAGGGTATTGTTCTATTTTTGTCTTTGCGTCACGTTTTATTACTCGTTTGGGCAATCAGCAAATTTACACTAGTATGGCAACAAATTAAGAAGGTAGAATCCAAATTTTAGACATTTGGGTAAAGGGAGGGTAAGGAACTATTTAAGACATACCACCTAATACACCTGGGATGGTATCGAGCACCGATCACTCTGATTGTTAGCCTGATAAGGAATAATGTCGTCTTTGTCCGTGTATCTATTGGTGTGGGTGGCTCGCCAGTTTTCTTCACACACATCCCTTTTACTCTTAATAAACGAGTTGTTTGATTAATGCTTGACAAGCAATAATATGTCTCAGATAGAAACTATGTTTAACTGCACCAGTGGCCACACACGAGTCAACCGAGGCGCTAGACAAGCATTAGAGGGATTATACACTCCACCCACCAGATTAAACAGACACATGACCCTTGCACCATCGGAGATAGAACACTTGTTTATAAGTGAGACCATATAGACCGATTGGTAAATAAAATGTTGCTGCTTGAAGCATGAACCAAGTGACACTCTGTGAGCCAGTAAACTTGTTCACTGTGCCATGTTTGACGTACAGCAAAGGTTGAGCCGTGGCTAAGTCAAACATCTGTGGACATCTTTCAGTACACCATGTGAAATGACCAAATGTTTAAAATTTATATTGTTGAAATGTATCCACAAATATATGACTACACGTGGGAGTATTATTTCAAGACTCAAGTTGTGGAAGAAAATAACAAGAGAAGGGCAGGTGAATCTAAAATAAAATTGGAAAGTTAAGCTACATTTTAACAATAGAAAACACATGAATAAGCCAAGTGTATAATATTGTTTGACAGACTTTATTAAATAATATTAATTCTTATATTGTAGCATGTTTTTTGATTCAAAATGTTTACTTTTGTGTCAATTTTAATCCTACCGCTTCTACGCACAAATAAAGAACTCAGTGATTCATTCGTGGTGTTGGTTTGTACCCAAACGAGATGTATTCGCAAGATATGCTTATAGTTAATGATAGTATCTTCCCCTGCCATGGACAGCTATTGTACGAGTACGGTGTAATATCTTTCAATTGATTACCTCACCAGTCCGCCAGCCAAAATATGTTTATCAATTTGTCTTATCACGTCCACATCAGTATATGAGTAGTTTATCAACCATAGTTGACTCATCTTTCTTTATTTATTTCTGATAAAAATGTTGACAACACAAGAACTCTTAATAATCCTATCCACAGTTTCAAGATTTCAGTTAATTGCTGTTCCAAGCACTACAATTTGGAACACAACATATCAAGCAAACATTCTACCATCTTTTGAATCATTCACCCCCCCCAACTCTAACCAACAGAGGCCACGACAGGTGAGAAGAGGTTGGTCGGATTCAATATGACAACAATTTATAGGAAAAATACAAGTTTAACAAAAATAAAATCGAGGAGGTGATTTCCTAAACTTCATTCTTCCGCTCTGGCATAGGTTTGGGAAAAGAAGAAAAACTTTTAATTTGATTACAAAGCATAATTCAAAAATCTGATTGTATTGGAATACAGTTAATAGTAAGTGCATGGGATCTGTATGCGAAAAAATAATCCTAGTGATATACATTTCATGTAAAAATGACTTAAAATTTGGGCTGTTTAAATTTTGGCGCATTGGCTTGTAGTTTTGAAGTTTTGGAATGAGAAATTGTGGATTTATAAAGTTTTTAAACATCCACCAGATCAATATAGTTAAGTGGAATGTCCAAAACAGTTACACACTATACTGTGTTTATTGAGGGAATCACATATTGAGTGAAAATTACTTATAATAATGGACTCTAACTTATAAACACATTAACAATGTTCCTAAAATCCACCTATATTAAATCTCTGTCGGGTTTTTTCGATTATAAACAAACATATTTTGCTAGTAAAATCAATTAGAGTGTCTAAAAGCCCCCACAAAAAAAGGCACCTAGATTCTAAAATCTTCAATTTTTTCCCATGATATGCTCTCTTCAACCTCTTAAACTTCACTGATGTCTGGAATTTCTTGTTCTTTCAGTGTTTTACAGTAGTAGGCAAGATTCTCCATGACTCCCAGTCCACGAAAAAATGCTTTTCCAGCAGTACTTTTACATCTTTCATTTTTCAGATTCTACAGTAACTTGGTTGGGTAGTAGTTCAGGGTTTACCTGAGTCAAGCGTTTGCCCTTTTTTAAGGGAGGTTTAAATTCTGACCAATCTGTCCTATAGTTTTCCTCCCCTTTCATAAGGATTGGTTGAGTTTTAGGACACTTCTTTAGAACAAATTGCTTAGAGTCAGAAAATTTGAAATGTAGGTTTGCTGTTTGTTTTACTATTCGTGTTAATGCCACCTTCCAATTACACACAGGGAAATCATCTCCAACACTCCTAACTGTGCCAAACATTTGAAATATTTACTCATACTCCTCAGGTTGACCAATTGTATCTTTTTTCTACACGATTTTCTCTATCTGACCAAACACTCTATTAGGAGGTATGGATAAACGGCCGTTAACTGGAAAAGTTATCTTAACTGATTGCACATTTGCAGAAAAATTATAACTCAACCATTTGGCTAACATACCAATGATGTTAATGTTTTTATTCCGTCTGGAATACCCATTAGATAATAGATCAACTTAATTGATATTCTGCAATACAGTACTGCACCGAAATTGGAACATAAATGATGCAATTTCATTTGAGCCTTTTCCCTTTTCATTTTCTACCCACAAATGGATGAAAACTGTATCTTGGTTTTGTGGTGCGGTTGAAGGACTGAAACAAACAGTAAAGTTATATTGGTACAACTGGCGGCTGTAATGTGCTGACTGGTCAGGTACGTTGGGGAGAACAAGGTTCTTCTCACAATCAAATGAGAGTTTTAAAACCTTTGAACCAATATATGACTTTAACATATCATAAAATGAATTGTTTCTCATTTTCAACCACACTCCCTATGGGGTCAGTACCTTAGCTGTACCACCTATGTCCCAACCAACCTCCACAGTTAGTGAGTTGCAATATTACAATATAAAAGGCAAGTAATCACCAGGGACCTTTATTGATCTGTTATCTGCAAGCCCAACAGACCCCTGTCTCACCAGCATTATTACAACTAAGCCTAAGGGAAAATACCATGAGTAAACCTGGGTACAGACAAGAACGAAGAGAAGGTAACTAATATGGCCCAATGGCTAGTTTATTAGAGTGGATATTAACATAGAATAATATATACAATATGGTATATTAGAGTTGGAAAAATATTAATTCTCCGATATAACTAAAAAGGCAATGCTCCTAACATTTATAGAAATACTACAGGATATCTTATTCGGCGTTTGACAGGAGAGCCATCCCTAATAAATATGACTAGACTAAACAAGGGATAAATGTACATTACTTCCCTGTAACAATATAACAATCTCAAAAAAGGTAAGTTCTGTAACAATAGCTTGCAGTTACATCTAATATAAAGTCAGAGGCCTACGCAAGAAAAATGCTCGCAACAGTTTGCTTGCTAATTTCAGATATAACATATATGTTGGGAGGTTTCGATAGTTCATAAATCTAACTATTCACCTAATTACACTCAAATGAATGTACTCATAGTAACAAACGATTAAAGTAATCTGTCAGTTAACACAATAAATAAAATAACATCTAATATGTCCCACAAGATTGTAAACATAGCAGCAAAGAACTAAAGTCATCTGACTGTAAACACAATAAATAAACTAACATCTAATATGTCCCACAATATTGTAGATAAATCAACAAAGAATTAAAGTCATCTGTAAGTTAACATTATAAATAAACTAGCATCTAATTTGTCCCACAAGATTGTAAACATAGCAACAAAGAACTAAAGTCATCTGACTGTTAACACAATAAGTAAATAGACTCTTAACAACTCCGGACAGACAAGTTTCTTTTAACCACGATAAGAATCCTGACCTGAATAAAGGATAATAATGGCCTAAGTTTAATTTCCTTCTTTTACAATAATTTACAAACTATACACCATGATTAGAACCCTAACCTGAAATACACTCGATCGTGGCCTAAGATTAATTTCCTTCCTTTACAATAATTTACGTTATAATAATCCTAGGGGCCTACATAGCACCCAAGTGTGCCTTACATCTATATGGACGGAAAGAATGACATCATAGAGCCATCACAAATATCCAATCACTTAGTCTACGTCTTCCACAGCACCGTCAAGACACATAGCCAGTGGGGGTTGGGGTGACTTCGGGCACACGAGGGACAGGGATCCACATAAAATGGCCATCTCACGCATGCGCGCTCTAAACGGATTGTTTTAGTCAGGAGAACACTTGAATAAACCGCCGACTTCCCATACAGAGCTTTTTTGCAGTGTGTATGAACAAGGTCGTTCCATGGCGTGATAGTTGTTATTGTACGAGACCCCAGCTTGTCTGTTGAATAGGGTGAGTATAAATAGGTTGTTTGTGCTGGGCTAGTCTCTATCCACGGTACAATTTCATGAACTGTGAGTTTAGCCATTGCTTCATTCTTTTGCACACCAGTTGTAGTCGGAATGATAGCGTTTAATCTGATGCATTAAGAACACGAATCAGTAGCTGGTGTTTTAGAGCTATAGTGGAACTCATAGTTGAAAAAGTCTCTGAAGAAATTGTACTTTACTCTATTATCATCATTTTCATTATTATTGTAGGCAAACCATAATTGCCGAATACTACAATCACTAGACACATATTTTTCCACGGTTTTCTCTCTCGTGTAATGGGACTCTACAGACTGAAGTGCTGAAAGATAATTCCGAATGCTTTTTCTCATACCAATGTATTTTGCTTTAGGTATCCCTCTCCTCCTTTACTTTGGAGATTTACCTTAAATGAAAACTTTTCCCCAATGTTTCCATTCGGAAAGCAGATATACCTAATATAGAGAGAAATGTCGGTGAACAAACTTTTGTTTTGTTCTTTATTTGGTTGAAATAAAATACTTGTTCATTACCTGAGGCTTTTTCTTGACGATTTTTATTCTTTTGCGTTTGGGCTTTTCTTGAATGGTGTGCTTCAAAATAAAATTTTCTTGGGCAAATTTGTCAGAAATACTGTAAAAAACCTTGGTGAAAGCGTCGAACGTCCTGTGGACTACAACCATATGTAGTTTTCCCTGAAGTGTGACGTCATTGAGGCAATTTCGGCATTTTTTTCTATTTGTGTCTGTGAAAAATTAAAGAACATAAATATAATTAGGAGCAAGACGCGGTTAAGGAGCAATAACCGGCGATATTATGTGGATATTACACTCTGATAAATTCCCCTATCAACATAAAACAACCATAGAAGTATTTGAAAATTTAAATAAGTATATTATAGCCAATATAGAAATTTAATTTATAATGCATGACTGGTTGGTATATCAAAGTTTCAAATACTCACAGATTCTGTTTAAGCCTATCCTTTTTCCAGTTTGATCTGTCTCGTCATTTTTTGTGATTTTTTAGGTACAAGTTGTACATACTCTGTTACCATGTCCATAGTGTTTCACTAGAAAATAACATTCACGTTCTAAAGTTTTGATATTAATGTAAACTCTACAACAGCTGATCATTTGAAATACTTTTAATAAAATACCACATGCTTAACAAAAATTATCCTACTATAGTTACATCAAATCCCTCATAGAAGACAAACTATGGAAACATATAGTTATGGAATGGTTCGCCATAGTTGGCCAAGATGTCTGCTGTGGATATGTGAAGTTTTGGCACGAGAATGAATTGTGTGGAAGAATTAAGTATTGTAACAGTATTTTTTTTATGGAAGTATGAAGTTCTGGAAAGGCAACTGATATTAGAATATTTATTTTATTAGGAATAAGACCGTTTTGGTGCATTCTGTTATCATATTCTGATGAAAGGCTACACTTACATAACATATACAACTCTAAAAATAATAAAAATGGAAGAATGAAGTTTTGTAAATAACCTCCCCAATTATTTATTCAAAATAAGTCAACACATACGTTATACATGGCCTTACAAGGTGAGCTGAGTAGTGTTAAAAAACATATATATTTATATAATAAAGAGAATGTACTTGCGCAGTACATTTGAAGACTTCCACAATCCCCATGTATTAGTAGTCCTTTAAAAAGACTCGGTTTGAAACGTACAGTATAAGAGTTATATCATAAATTATTTATTTAAATGAATTAGTAAGGAAGAGACCCAAGAGTAATAATAAAAAACCGTTAATAAAATAATAAAGAGCTAAGAGATATCTAATCAATAAGTATGCATTAAGAATCAAATAGCCAAAGTTATTATATTTGTTTTAGTACGGATTCAGCTCCATCTAAATATCGTATTCTGAAGATTAAAAAATGACACCTGGACACGGATAACCCCACCCTAGACCTTTGTCTTAGTACGCCAATGCTCTAACCACTAACCTATTCAGGAATGTTCCCGTGCCCAGAGTGATTATTCACTCAGATATTAAGTCAGCGTCTATAATGGACGCGTGAAAATCTTCGGCTACAAATGTGTAATTTGTGTTTGTAATATCATGTTTTATTCAAGCAAAATCTGTTTGTCCTGTAACGAGTTACAAGTTGGCGTTATATCAAATGGGTCAACACTCACCGCCACCCGTGATGAGCTACAACACAATCTCCAAAACCAAAGCACGAGCTCTAACCTCCACTCTCCAACTGGCACAACTGACTGAGTGGAGCTTTCGACCGACTGACTGCTCGGTGCTCTATCCGCGGCCGGCCGGAAACGAATGAGGTTCCACGTGGCCAGACGGAGTTATGACTTCCACCGCTAGGACAATCTGGAATGGTTTCAAGTTCACGATATATTCCTGATTTGTTGAGCAGCCAAACCATTAGGGAAAACCCATTGCGACATAATTCAAGGTCACGATATAATCTTGATCGACTTTTTTGTTGACCCACCAAACTGGTGCTTGTCATCAGGGAAATACCATTAACACCTAGGGGGTGGTGACATTGCGATGATGACACCAGGAAAACCCATTACCACATAAAGGGTTGCGACACATGCCTTGAAGGAAGGGGGAGTAAGGGAAGTGAAAGGGGTTTAAAGGCAGGGGAACTATTTATCATACTATACCCCGAACGGTCGTCAGGAGAAGTTCGTGTTGTTTGTTCAGGGAAGTGAAAGGCAGTCCAACAAAATCTTGTGAGAGAGAGCCAATGTTCACCCCACGCTACGCTTCCGTTAGAAGATTTTCGTGCTCCATGCCGACATTCCACGGGAGATGCACCCAACGCCATGGACTACACACAAAAATATAAATAAAAAAACTCCAACGCTCTATCCCAATCCTACCCAGAGATAAATAACTAATAAGCACAAATAAAAAAGCATTTAGTACACATAAATAACTATTGAGCACAAATAAAAATGCAATGAGGATACATAAAACAACAATGAAACAAGAATAAACAAGTATAGAACACTGGAAAGGTTTTAATAGGAGGGGTGGGGAGAGGGACAACCAACAGGCAATCAGAGAGCGAAGGACGTGGTCACGTGATCAAATTCAGCCTATCATAACAGTGGGATGGCAGGGCGTCCTAGCTACTTATAGGGCTATCTAAATCATTATGGACTATTGGCAATTTTAACAAGAAATACATTTCTCACAATAGATAAATGTCTTGAATTTATTTTGCTATCAATTGTAGAGCAGGATAGTGAAAGGGGAGTCGGAGCACTAGTGAGCATTCCTTGACCACCCCTATTTAAAATTAATAAAATTATCACCGCTCCATATTTCATTTAGACAATTATTATTAGACATAATAAATTAATCATACATATCACTTTTACTTTCTCGCACCCTTCGGGTTCCATAGCATTCCAAGTCAGAGAAATGGAAATAGCGTAAGATTTAGAGAGGAAGTGGAGGAACACAAATGCTAAGATGAAGATGTTACCCAACACATATAAGAGTGTGCATTGCAAAGATTATTTCAATGTCATTTCTTTGTTATTATGTTATAGAAATGTTTTGCTTCTTACTACCTTCAATGTTAACCGTAAATTTACAATAATAAAGTAGTGTATGATAAATACGGTAATTTAGAGAAAGTGTACCTACATTTGCATGGAAGGTATGATCAATCATAAGAAAAAACACCTTCTTATGCGGCCAAGATTCAACCGAAATTTGTAGCACACGCCCCTAATAAAAAAAATTAAAAACATAATTTTAAGTATGTTCATTAAATAAATTTTGATGAAGGGCTTTGAATGTATAAAGCTGTAGAGTGCATGTATTAATATATAGTGTGTTTAGTAAAAATTATAAAATAGCTAGTGATGTGTAGATGTGACTCGTGACACAAGTTATTGATAAGGGACACATAGATTATAAAATTATCATGCTTGGATGTAACACTTGTGTGTAAGCCTATCACTTTTGGTCAAAATCGATATATATATTTTTTCCATTCAATTGAATTAAGAACATTTTCTTGCAGTATATTTCTATATGATTTATTGTAATACTTATTTTTGGATTAAGTGTTTATAATTTTTGTAGTTGAGGCAATAAAATTAATCTAGGTAATATTTATTCCGTACAAATTATCAATTTTTAAAATCAAATGTTTCTTTTTGCAGAAAATTGTTTTTAATGCTATTTTCAAATTGTATATATGTATACACATAATATTTATTTTATAATATTATACTAGATTTTTACTTACAATATATATATTAATTTACTATTAAGTTGTCTGTTCAAAATATTTTCTTTCAGTAAGATATACAGATCCTGAGAAATGGTCAGATTCAAAATTTGTCAAATGAACAGAGAATTTGTGAATAGATTTTGTTTTTCAACAATCATGCAAATGGTTTTAAGGGATCAGGAATGTTATCTTCTTAGGAAATGTACCCGCATTTGCGTGGAGGCTGTGTGGAAAAAACCAGTTTGGAAAAACCAACTTCAGTACACCCGACTGAGATTTGAACTTCGATCTTCACGTCATCGGCAGTCTAGTAGAATGTAAGAGTAGTGTGTTAAGCCTTGTGGCCACCAAAGCGGATGTTAGACATATTAAAATATGTTTAAACGTATAAAGTTATATTTGATTATCGAATATAACTAATAAAAAATAGATTAATAAAGTTTTAAATTCTTGATAGTTACAAGATCAGTTGTGTAACTTTAGGATGGTGGCAAAATTTTGCAGGCCTACCCGTAGCTTGTCCTTGAAGGAAATGTAGACAATTCCACAGAGACCAATGTTTGTTTAGCATCTATAATTGTTAATATTGATACTTGATTATAGATTTGTTTTTAATATTTATTAATATTGTTTATTTTATTCAAATAAAGGTTTCTTATATTATATTGAAACTTTTCAGCAACAATTTTAACAACTTTTATGACTGTATAGTAATGCACTTAGGGTGGTTTACCTCATTATGCTTACACTCTTATCTCTCCATGTAAATGTGGGTGCACTTCCTCTAAACTCAACATACCTACTCTATATTATTACGTATTATAAAATAATTCCAATAATAAATGTCAAAATATTTTTTTATAATCTACAAATATACATAACATTTGGGGAGGAATCGTTCTTTTTGTGTCCTTGGGGGGGACCCTCCATGGTTACATTACTGCATAGTTACGCCTTTACATGTTACAAGGTAATGCTGGTAAAGCTAGTTTTACAATATTAATTTTTAGGGCATCTCTAAGTTTATATAATAATAATATTAATAAATAGTATCAGGCTGATGTAATGCAAGAATCAAAAGTAAAAAACACAATTTTTTATTTATATTTGATACGTATATCTGTTCCTCCACCCCCGTTAATTTTAAGGGCTCTGACAAATTTCAAGGGTGGTTCAAACCTCTGACCCCCCAATTTTCTATTTCCATGAAAGAAAGGTTTAAAAATAAAAACTTGTATGTCAATTGATAAGGTATTTCTATTACTATTATTATTATTATTTGGATTCTGATATTTCCCCTCAAAAGGTATTACATGAGTGATGTAAGAATCTTTTAAAGAATATTAAGTAGCCATTGTGACTCTCAGACACTGTCCTCACCCCTCATAGCTTGTGTTAAGTAACCATTGTGACTCTCAGACACTGTCCTCACCCCTCATAGCCTGGGTTAAGTAACCATTGGGACTCTCAGACACTGTCCTCACCCCTCATAGCTTGGGTTAAGTAACCATTGTGACTCTCAGACACTGTCCTCACCCCTCATAGCCTGTGTTAAGTAACCATTGGGACTCTCAGACACTGTCCTCACCCCTCATAGCTTGGGTTAAGTAACCATTGTGACTCTCAGACACTGTCCTCACCCCTCATAGCCTGTGTTAAATAACCATTGTGACTCTCAGACACTGTCCTCACCCCTCATAGCTTGGGTTAACGTTGTTTGGACAGAATTAATGTTGAGAATAATCTGTAAGATAGCGTTTGTGTCTCTGAGGTTAAGTTGAAGTGGATGCTAACAGTCCGTTCCATTGAGAACAACAACATCAATCTTGGTCAGTGGTGGAGCGACTGTAGTCTTGGGATGAGGTTTTTGTGGGGGGAATTACGGTGGGAAAGGGGCGGGTTAGCAGTTAGACAGTTCTTTCTGGCATATATGAATCAAAAATGTAAGTCTGTTCATTTTTAAAGTTAACCTTAACTTTATTTAAACAAAAAGCTCATTTATTAATTTTAACGATAAATGGGAGTCAGAGTTCAAATTCCTAATTTGTAATCAAAGGGTGCATTTTTCTAAATGGTTTCCCTCTGTCCCTCTACAAAAATGTGGGTGCATTTCCTCTGTTTTAGATGTTGCTCATCATTAAAAAATTAGTGTAGTTAATAAATATATATATTAATTACACTAAGTGTGCTATATACAGATATTTGGAACTAATAGCGTGGAAAAAAGGGAGGGGGGGGATATTAAGTATTAAAAGCATTATCTCTACACGATGTCGAATATGAGTATTTGTTAGCTACGGTTAAAACCTCATCTACATAATTAAATTAAAAAATACATCTGGGCACAGGAATTGAACTTAGGATCTACAAACTATGTTTTGGTGGTTGTTATAAAACTAATTCGCTACGTTTGGGCAGAGGGGAGAAAATATATTAGAAAAAACACTTGACAAGAAAAGACATAGACAAAGAATGATTGAACATGTATGCCAATATTGTGGAGGTGGAATATTTATGTAGACATTCTGTGTACTAATGCGCATATTGTTAGTATCCATCTGTCTGTAATTCAGCTAATAGAGTAGTGGCTCGCTAATTATGTTACGTGATGCCATTGGCAATGCTATATTATTTTACTTTTATAGCACCGTGTGACTTACTACCTCTTCAGCTCTTAGTACTTATTACTCTAATCTTAAATCTAGGACGAACACAAAATCTATCCCCCGGTTGTCAATTCATCCCTGTGAAAGGGTAAACTCACACTCCAACAATGATACATTTCTCGACCATGCCAGGTATCGAGCCAAGGACCCTTACTTATCTTCGTAAGTGGACATATTACCGATGGAGATAAGCTTCGTAATTTTCTAGCATGATGATAATTTTTTTCTAAGTTATATCAATAAACAAATTTAAAGATTTTTTGTATTAAACAGCTAATATTTTCTTAAATAAGGTGGGGAGGGTGTACAGCATGTACTTTCTCGCTACTGTAAATAAAAATGAGATATTTACTAAAAACTCGTAAGATATTTGAAGTGAGATAATATACATTGTAGCACTTTCTACCAAAGAACATAAACGACATAAAATGAATTGTTAGAGAAAAGAGGGATATCACATCCACTGAGCATTACAGCAATCTCCAAATTTAAATATTTCCTTAATATATATATATATTTTATATAAGTGTATTATATTACATATATGTTTTTATAATATAAGTGTATTATATATGTATATATTTCGGAAACTATTGGGTTTATAAAATATATTTCAAATAAAGATTTTTATATTTAATATGCCTGCATTTTTGAAATCATAAGTTATTTCTTATCTCAAAGAGGTGTGGAGAAGATACAATAAAAATTGGAAGTTTTCTTAAGTGTAAATTACCCTCAAAGTTATTTTCATGACGAAATGAGAACTTCTAATATGTTTTAATACAATACAATACATATATACGAATTTTAATCGACTCGAGTTTGATATAATCTATTTTTTCCCTTTCTACCATTAAGTAAAAAAAAAGCTACCATGCATTTTAGGGCTGGATGAATTATTTAAAAAAATCTCAGATAAAGCTCATGAAAACCATATATCCCAAATTTTATGCCAATTGGTAAAATAGTTTTGTCTCTAGTCAGAGATACAAAGTTACATTATTTAAAAAAACACACACTTTTGCGGATTCAAGGAGTCATGAAGCGTCGACATCTATCAAAATCTCGAGTTTGATTTTTGGACAATTACTATTTTTTTAAGGTGCGAGAATATAAAAAGAAACGTTATATATATTAGCCTACAAATTTCATCTCATGGCCAACATGGTTAAAATTAATCTATCTTTATTTAATTAACATAATGCACAATTATACATTACGTCGTATTGTAAGGTAGCAACATATTGGCTCAGCCCGCGCGGTAGGCTACACCTCTTCACATGACTGCTGAAATAGTTTGCCTAGCTACGCCCAAGAACAGATTTAGAGAAAACCTAAGGTCTTTAAATAATTTCTTGACTGTAGAGAAGGAGTGACCGGGGGAGGGGTTATGTCTTTTTGCGATGTCCAAATGGTTTTATCTACTAAGTTAATTTTACTTTTTTGTTCTCTTCCTGAAAAAATCATTTATTATTTACATAACTAGTTAATTAATTATGTTTGCTCTCATTAATATATGGGCTCGCTTTTTTTTAGCTGTTAAATATTTTACCACGTCACACGTCATTTTGGCAGCAGTGCTACCCAAACTTATTGGTTGTAAATGGTAACATAAAGGAAGTTTCCCCATTTCCAAAATCTTAATTAATGTAAATAGCTAATTATGAATTTATTCATGAGTACCTCGTAATTATCATATTTCACATATGTAAAGCTAATAACAAATTAACTCTAAAATAAATTTACTTTATTTGTAAAAAGCTGAGTCAAAAGGACTCATATAATTTGAGCAATAGTCCCAATCTTGTTTTACAATATTTAATATTAATTCCGGGTAGACAAAAAAATATATTTGATAAAATATTATCCATTGGACATATTTTAGTGATTATACTGAATTAATTTTTTTCTTCAATGTTATTATGACTGTCTATAACTTTGTGGGACAGTTGTTCGATTCCATACTTTATTTAATGTTACCATAATTTTACCCCAATATAACATTTGGTAAACAGTTTTGATAATTATTTTGATTGAGAAAAATTGTAGTTTAATAAAATTTACGTTATTGAACCTTTTCTAATAAGATTACAGTTTAACTTTTCTTTTTGCCAAATCTTTTTTTTACTAAATCAATTCTGGAAAGCCATATAATAAAACTGGCCATGTTGTAGGCAAGTATTAATATAATATAAGCAAATGGAGGTTTAAATAATTGAAAAGCAAGATAAAGTATTCTATTTGGTTTACGAGCTTAAAAACAATTTACATGATATCTCTACATTTTTAAGGTTTGGAATGTAGATATCTTTAAGTAAAAAATATTGTAGTTCTGTACTGTTTTCAAGAATGTTTGTTTGTTGGCAAATATACCTAGAACTGGATAACCAGTTGCGGTGCAATTATTTATATTCACTTAGAGTTCTGCTAAGGGAAGATTTAGCATACATGTTAAGGGTTTGAGTTTCCATGAAAAAACGACCGGATTTATTTATATCTGTAGCTTAGAATCTCTGAAACCACTTAACTGATTGTGGTGCGGTTTTCACTTTTATGCTGGAAAAATATCCAGAAATATTTTAGGATTATTTTTGTATAATAAGGTGTTTTGGTGTGAGTGCCGATAAAGGGCGATTCGATTGTTTTTATACATTTATTGAACCACATAATTACTCTAGTGTAATTTTTATTAATCCCCACAGTATTTATCCAGGAATTTTTTTAGTATTATAATTGGTTGTTTTGGTGTGAGTCCCGGTGAAGTATCAGCCGGATAATTGTATATATCTCTGGAGCAGCTAACCGATTCCGATGTAGTTTATTATAGTCTGTAGGATATTAACCAGCCAAATTTTAGCATTATATATTTGGGTTTAGGGTTTCGATTCCCTGTTAGGTTTCGGATGGATGTTTTATATATTATTTATATGAGGAAAGATATCCTGTATATTTACTTTAAAAATATTGTCTTTTGAGTTAGTAAAGTTAAATAAGAATTAAACATATTAGATGTACAAAGATTATGATTAGCAATAATTAAAAACAATTCATTTAGATATAAAATAACTTAGGAGTTTGAAACATTAATAAAGGTTACAAACGAACCATTCCTACTATGAAAAACATTTAAACTATAAATGCCCTCAGATAATCTTCAAGGATATTTGAGAGTCAAGGATATGAAATAATTTTGGATTAAGCCTCAAGAGCCAAAGGAAAGGACAATTTTTTTCTTAATTCAAATTGTATAGAACTATTATGTTACCTACTAGTGCTCTTACCCCCATAACATTAAGACAAATCTAACAGTTTAACTCCAGACCATTCATTTAACACTTAACTTTACGTGATTCCATATTATAACATATGTTATCAAGTGGTTACAATGTATCTTTCTATAGCAAAGAAAGTACTGTTAACAAAATAAGAATGGAATTAAAACATTTAAATAATAAAACCTAAAATATATCCTCCTTTGATTATTACATTTTATAAGATTTAAAATTGAGATGTATATATATATATATATATAAGTAAAATTAAGATTATGATTTACATTGAAAAAAATATTCATCTTGTGGGGAAAAAATATATATATATATAAGTAGTGGTATTGCCCTGTCACCCCACTGCTCTGGTAGGTTGAGTTTGGTCACGTTACCACGCCTTCTCGTTCTCTGATTGGCTGTTGGTTTTCCCCCTCCCCTCCCGCACGGAACACGAAACACGGAGCACAAAGCTCTCCTGACGGCAGCGTGACGTAGAATGAACATTGGCCCCTCTCACAAGACTCTGTTGGACTGCCTCTCACTTCCCGGAATAAACAGCACAAACCTCTCCAGACGACCGTTTGGGGTAGAGTGTAATAAATGGTTCCCCTGCCTTGAGACCCCTTTCGATTCCCCTTATTTACCCCCCTTTCAAGGCATGTATATCAACCCCTTATAAGGTGATGGATTTTCCCTGATGACAGGCACCAGTTTGGCATGTCAACAAGACAGAAATAGGACACTACCTTGAGTGATGTTGCAATGGGTTTTCTCTGGTACCAGTTTGGTGGGTCAACAAGA
>CABFOV010009431.1:0-19472 GCA_902141375.1 Timema poppense
GTACTCATACATTTGTCAGCTCAGATGTTGAAAGGAGGCAGTACTCATACATTTGTCAGCTCAGATGTTGAAAGGAGGCAGTGTGTTGAATCTGATTTAGAGGAGCATAAATGAATTTCACCAAATTTTTCCATTAATTTAATTTAATATCACTTCTTTACTTTGATGTAGTGATTTTACCTATCTACTGAAGTGTATTGTGTACCTAAACTAGGTTAGCATTATGTTAAATACTCAACATTACTAATTAAAACATATTATGTTGGGAGTAGGAAAATGGAGGGAGCGTCAGAGAATCAGGTAAGTAGATCGTAGTGCCCCTTACTCCTACCGCTTTCCCTAACAACAGGTAATAGTAGTGCCTTTATTTGTAAAAATAAATACATTGTAGATGTAAAATCCCACACTACGATGATTAATATTAGAACCTTCAAATAAAAAGCATTATAACTCAAGGGTTGGTGGATATAGAGAAGGTGTGTGTGTAGATAATGTTAAGTACCACGCCGTAATCACACACGGGTTTAAAAAATATTACACTTCACTGTGCAACAACAATAAACTTAGTATAAAATGCTTCATATATCAGTAAAGGTTACACATACGTGAGTAGTCTAGTACGGCGTATGGCAACACTACGTAACACCGCGAGATAGTATTGTGATTTCAATTAACCTACTTTCCTCTGATTGGCTGCTATAAATAGCCCCTCCTTCCCCCTCCTCCTGGCCATATCCTCCCTTTTCCCCCGTACCACCCACCCTCGCCACCCAACCCGGGACATGTTGGTTCTTGGTGATTAATTATTAATGATTGCTAATTAATTATTGTTAATTAATTAATTAGTAGGATAGAGGTGTTGGAGTTTTTATTCATTGATTAGGGCGTTGTAGTTTATTATGGGTGTCGGGGGTAGAATGAACATTGGCTCTTCTGTCACAAGGCTCTGTCCCGGAACAAGCAACATGAACCTCGCGCTATGGTTGATCGGGGCTAGAGTGTGATAAATGGTTCGCAGCATGCGTGCATCCATGGAGTCACAGTGACACGGGTCGTGAACCTCTTTCATCTACAGCAGCGCATCCACGGTCGGTTATCTCTTATAGGAGCTACTTCAACAGTATTTTAGTTATTTTTATAACCACGGCAACCGCTAGTGTAGGCAAATATCGCGCTGTGATTGGACGATCGATTCAAACTTTACCAAAGTTAACTGTCATGGCGTTTTCTACTTTTGGATTGTAAATAGTCTTTTAATAGTGATCATGTTTTGTTAATAAAAAAATTGTTTAAGCTTTCAATTTATCTTGATGTACATATAAGTGTTGTGTTCCTCGATGTCTTAATAGAACATCTACTAGACATAGATATCCAAATAAAGATGAAACCAGATTCTCCATCTGGAAGAAACTTATTTGCAACCCAAAACTTGAAAATCTGGACAATGAAACCATTCGTACTAAATTTACAATTTGCAACGAGCATTTTAAAGACAAATGTTTTAGTTCATACCATATTTACAATTGCTAGGTGGGGTCTATTATCGTATTTTGTATCGGCCAATTTATAAATTAAAGCGGTGATACTAATAAATTAACGAAAATACATTGCATTAATATCAGTGAACAATTGATTTAATTCCTTTTGTTAATGCAATAATTTTCATCAGGTAGTCCAAACTAAAAAGTTTTCCAAATAGCCCACTCAAATAATAGATTTTCAGAACTGCCAACTTAAAAAAAGCCTCTTATAAATATATATATAATTCTAAAAATATTGTTATATTTATAAGTTACGGAACTAACCAAATCTAACATAACTTTCCAACTTCATGAAAATTTGAATTAAATAGATAGGGCTTCTAATTAGTTTCATGCTAAGTTGTTATGCCTTTATATAGTGGCAAGCAGTAGTACCTAACCAAGATGCCAAGAATATGTCAAAGAGGCGTTTTAATCAGTTTCAGAAATAATGAATTATTTAACCTCACAGGATGTTCTAATGGTTGCTGTATTGTTGTTGTTTTTTGTGATAGATATAGGCCTAATTTATGATGCCGCTTAGTTTTTTAAAAATTAGACTATCTCAAAATACTATGTAGTAGACTTTCTCTACCCAAAATGTGCTATAAATATATTTATTGTGAAAGGTTTCTAGCTTAGTTTCTTTTATTTACAGTACGAAGATGGGAGGATAACATTAGAATGGACCTGAAAGAAATAGGGTATAGTGAGGTGGACGGGATAGAACTAGCTTAGGATAGGGATAGGGTGTAATGAGGTTGACTAGATAGAACTAGCTTAGGACAAAGATAGGGTGAAATGAGGTGGACTGGCTAGAACTAGCTTAGGATGGCGATAGGGTTTTAATGAGGTGGACTGGATATAACTGGCTTAGGATGGGGATAGGGTGTAATGAGATGGACTGGATATAACTGGCTTAGGATGGGTATAGGGTTTAATGAGGTGGACTGGATATTACTAGCTTAGGATAGGGATAGGTGGCAGTCTTATGTGAGTATTGCAATAAACTTTTGAGTTCCCAATGCCAAAGAGTAAGTTTTTTATTTATCAGCTGACTGCTTGGTGTATGCACCTTGTCTGTGGATTATTTTCTTTTGAATATTTTTATTAAACCAAGTATATTGACTATCTAACTGGTTGGCACGCTCACATGATTATAGATATAGACTTTTTGGCCGCGAATAGAATTTCTCAAGGACTGCGGACTATGGAACTACGAATACAAAGTTTGTGTTGGTGCCTTCAGCCTTCTCATAAGGTTTGCATTTTTAAACCACTGTGTACATAACTTAAAAACATACACCATTATCATAACAATACAATTCATGTGCACCAAATTTATTCAAAACCGTAACATTATGTTTGATAATATTTCATATGATTTCAACAAGGCTTAGAAACCAAAACATAAAATTTGTGAGGTAAAAAAATAATACTGGCACCTAGTTAACTTAGGCCTATGTTAAATAGGTACATATTTGTGGTAGGCTAAAAACCTAGGGTCCATTTTGTTGAGCGATTAATAAGCTAGTTTTTCCTATTGATGATGTCATGGAAATAATAGAGTTGGTAGGCCTATATAATTTATTATAGTGATATTTTATTAACTTAACTTAGTTTAAGGTTTCAAGTGCGCCTACTAATGAATTTAATTTTTAATTATTGGTGATTAAATACATTACCTATTGGTGATAGAAGGCTTAGTAAATAAAATATAATAATAGTGAATGGTATATATAGGCCTATAATCCAAAGACGTTATAGCACACACATTTCCACTACAACTGAATTGTTTGAAGCAGCCACACCCAGGTTTAAAAGAAAACCATGTCTTAAATCTTCGCTAAATAAACTACCATTGAAAATAATCATTTTGATAAAAAATATAGCTTTCATACCTTCAATAGTTATTTACATAATGTTTATGGTTCATACCTATACAAACTCAACTGAACAGTTCATGTGTTAGTAAATTTAAAATAAGATTTACCAAATAAATAAGTTCAGCTACATTCGAGATGATGTCATCTCAACGAGTCAACATATTAGGCCTAATGCAAACTCGACTAGCCAACACAAAGCTAGTAAATATTTTAACTATGTCGACATAGTGAGTTTTGTTTTAACTGTAGTCCATATAGGCCTAATAAATCCATATAGGCCTAATAATAATTATTCTAAATTATTGAACTAGGTTAGATTAGTATTGTTCAGTTATACATGTGCTTGAATGAATAGTAATAACATTGGAATGTAAAAATATATTAGTATCACAAAGATAAGGTTATTTATATTAGCAATACTCACTGTCCTTTCACCCACATAGGTTCACAGAAAAGTTGCACATCATCCTTTACATTCTGAAACTAGTTTGGGTTAGTTGTTGGGGAAGTTATATTTACTTAGGTGTAATTTTTAATTTTTTTAAAATTACTAGATCTTGGTGTCATTTGATTTACGTATTATTGTGCACGTGTATTAAAGTGAATAAAATATCTAAATATTGCACCATAAAAAACAAAAGAGCCTAAAACGGGAAGAATACTTAGCGTCCTATCACTGCGACTTGCAACAAATATTTACTGTAAGAATTCTGCTCACTGTCGGTTGCACCCATATTATTGTAGATAGCCTCTAAGATTGCATTTAAATGGTCTAGGGGGGCCTCCCTAGGTACTTTATTTGATTAATAAAAACCTTTGCTATTATGTTTAGTCCAGTAGGCCACTGCATGACAGTAATATTTCATTTAAGTATAATACCAATTTTTCCTATTTGTTTAGTTATATTTGAACATTCTATTCCAGTTCAATCAGAGGCAGAGGGAAACTTGGATCCTGCATTCAGTCCACCATCAGCTCTTATAACCTGTGCTGACCTAGAGCTTTTTAATGGAGGTAAAAACTGTATTCTATTTGAGTTTAATCATACTCTAGGCTATTTAGTTTTAATTACACTCTAGTCTATTTAGTACTATAGGAGGAACCTATGAATATATAATAATTCATATTCACAACTTGTTGATTTATTTAAATATACAGGCCCATTTTATGCTTCATATATTGCCAAATGTGTAGGCATATTTTATAAAAGGTCAAGGATAAATGCTTTTTAATGCCAGGATCATGGCCATCTTATTTCATTCACTTAACTTTCAGGTAACGTAACAGTCACGTAATTTAATGGACCTGGTCGGGATCAATGTAACGTAATAGTTACGTAATTTAATGGAACTGGTGTGTGGTCGGGATCAATGTAACGTAACAGTCACGTAATTTATAATGGAACTGGTCGGGAGCAATGTAACGTAACAGTCACGTAATTTAATGGAACTGGTGTGTGGTCGGGATCAATGTAACGTAACAGTCACGCAAAACACAGACAAAAGATTTGGGCTGTTCGAAAAACAAACAAAAATGTTCACCAAAATGAAACCCAAGCATTTATGAACTAATTGGACTTAAGGCTGTACTTGCAATAAGGGCTGCGGGCCGAGTCGGTAGGCTAAATCGTTGACTCCGACTGTCTGGCTCCGACTCTGACTCCACAGCCCTTCTTGCAATGTACATTTACTGGATACCTATACAAAATAAAGAGTCACAACAAGTTACCACGTTTTAGAGTTTGCGAGACGACAACAAGCTCTACCTTAGTTTTTGCCTGCGGTCCATTAACAAACAAAACCACTACCAATTGAGTAACTACTAAACATCTTTGTTGATGTGGCTCGCAACATGATTGGCTGGCTCGAGCACGTGATACACTTTCTTAATGTCCACGTAATGTGAATGTTCTCACCTGGACAACATGAATGTTATGTTAACTGCATTGTGATGGCTTCCATTTAAAAACATGAGTAGAACCTTTACGTTACCCACGGTATGTCATAGTTAAGTAAATATTATGTTGATTGTGATCTCAGCATAAAGAGCAGCACAAATAATTTGTCCCTATTATTATTTTATAATTTATAAATTATGCACCACACAGGTTGTTAACTTTATAACAAGTTAAACAATTAAGGCGTTTCTTTTATACTATAAAAATTACCGTACATCTTGGTGCTCCAGCATGTGATCGTGATGCATTAAGCTGAATTGAAGAACAAATTACTAATTTGCACATTAAGCTGGCTTTAAGAACAAATTACTTATTTGCTCCATCGGCTGCTGGGCCATGGCGTTAGCGCCGATGACCACGTTGGCTTGCTTTTGAAGAGCACGGACTCTACGCTGAGTTCTGTGTATGTCTCATTTAGGCGAGCAGATAAATTAGATGCTAGATCCGTGCTTGATAACGTAAGACGCGTGTTGTAGAGTAATAGTTTGTTTTTGAGTACGGCACCACTGTACGTTAAACTCTGCCATTTTAAGGAGCCTCGTGGGAGTGCACGATATTGTGATAAACTCTTTCCCGCTAGTACATATAGCCGTAAAAACCAAGGGATCAATACGATTCAAAATGACGACACACTTTGCCTTGCCCATGCATTGGTTGTCGCCAAAGATATATGTGACAATAAAAGAGAACCAGGATGCATGGATGTGAACACCTTTAGACAAATCTAAATGGGTCGCCTTATTCAAAAACTCAAAGCAGAGGAACTATGCCGTGATGCCCGTGTGAATATTTTGTAAGGTGGTGGAATAACTGAACTGAAACAATTTCAAACATACCTCTCCGAATACAAAATCACAGTGTTTAGGAAACGTGGGGGGAGACAGGTCCTATATGAGGGGCCTATTCATCCCGAACATTCCTTTAAAGGCTACGTGGATTTGTATTTTCACGACGACAAGCAAAACCATTTTTATTTCATAACATCCTTGACAGCCGCGTTTAAGTGCTCGTACTTTTGCCGCGAATGTCGTGTGCCATTTGATCATAAGAATGCCCACAATTGTTAATCCGCGTGCAAAAAGTGCTACGCTAAAGCGGTTTAAAGCGGAGGCCGATCTGTGGTCTGTAAAGACTGCGGGCATTGGTTCACAAATCAGACATGTTTTGATAAACAAAAACGTCCCAGTTTTTGCAGAGGTCACAGGTGGGTCTGTGATGTCAAAAATGTTTGCGAAGTATGCGGGCAATATTTCAGTTTGGCAAGATCAAATTATTCACATAGGTGTTATGAGACTTTTTGTAGATTATGCGAGACCCATCGTCCTTTTGGTCATTTCTGTTATATGAAGTAGGCCCCGTCAAAGCCGTCACTGGAAAAGAGTAATTTTATGTATTTATTCTATGGATTTGAATGCAGGCAAGAAACGCTTCTTCAAGGTGCGGCCGGCACGTACTTGCACGAACCTAACCTATGTGTCGTGCAGACGTGTTGCAAGGCCTTCGTTCATATAGATGCAAATGACCATCATTGCAGCGACTGTTGGGGTGATAGGACTCTCATATTCAAGGGTGATACCACAATGACCCAATTATTTGGATTTATAGGACAAATTAAAGCTTCAAAATTTAAGGATATCAACCTCCTCGGCCATAATGCAAAATCCTATGATGGAAATTTTATTTTAAAGTATATGATGGAGGTTAAAAAATGGACTCCAGAACTTTCAATGAAAATTGGGAAAATCATGTCCATGCGTTATGGCACGCTCCATATATTGACTCACTGAACTTTCTCCCGAAGTCGTTGTCCAAATTGCCCAAAACGTTTGGCTTGGACGAGTCTTTGGCCTATGGAAATTTCCCTCATTTTTTCAACAAAAAATAAAACGTGGAGTATAGGGGTCCCTTGCCGCCAAAGAAGGACTACGGCATCGGCGAGATGTTAGTTGAGGGAAAGGAGCACTTTGAGAAGTGGTATGACGCGTTGGTCAAAGAAAATTATGTCTTTGAATTTAAACGCGAGTTGGAACTGTATTGTGTGAAAGATGTAGATATCCTACGGAAGGCCTGCCTGACGCTTAGAGAGATGTTCACGGAGACAGAAAAGGTGGATCCTTTCAGAGAGACGTGTACGATAGCTGGAGCGGCCATGTTGGGTTACCGTCGAAGTCATCTTAAGGAGGATACTATCGGTATTATCCCTAACGGTGGCTATCAGTGCACAGACTAACAGTCGCACATCACTGTACAATGGCTATGCTGGGAGGCCCATCAACGTGGTGTCTCTATTCTTCATGCGGGTAACGGCAGTGAGGAATATGTGTTAGGGCGACGTGTAGACGGCGTTGTTAAAGCTGGAGATACCACCACCGTCTTACAGTTCTGGGGCGGTTATTGTTCTGTTACCCTAATAGGACCACCCCTATCAAAAATAATAAAACGAGACCATGGAGACGCGTTATGAAGTGACCATTGCTTGTTTGGAAAAGTTTAAGAATGCCGGCTACACGGTAGTGGAGATGAGAGAGTGTATGTTTAATGCGATTAAACGTACAGACAAGGACTTGCAGCAATTTGTACTCCAGCATGAGGTGTATACCGAGGAGCCTCTCAGCCCTAGGGATGCATTCTTTGACAGGCGTACAAATTGTATCAAGATCTTCCACGAAGCAGACTTTTTTTGTGGAGAGAAGATCAAGTACTTGTATGTGTGTTAATTGTCTCTTTAGCTTTGCAAGTAACAAAAATATCCCATCGGACACAAAAAAATTAACTCGGAAACAAATTTTCCGTTTATAGATCAAGTTGAAGGCATAGCCAATGTTACAGTGACGCCTCTGAGGTATTTATTCATGACCGTATTGTCTACACGGATGCACGACACGCTAATGTTTAACTTTTGCAGGAAATTCGTGGAGGATAAAAACCAAGGCGTGTATCAGCACAACGACAAAAATGATGGCTGGTTGACAGGCGTATGGGTTATTGACGAGATCCGGAAACTCGTTGAGAAAGTCTACACCGTCGAAGCAGTAAACTTACACAAAGTGTGGGAGTACAATGTATCTGTTTACGATCGCCAAACACGTTCAGGTGGATTGTTTCACGGGTACATTGATACTTTTTTTTTAAAATTAATCAGGAAGCCAGTGGATGCCCAGATTTTTGTACCTCACAAGATGAGAAGATAGCTTATATTCAAAATTATGAGGAAAGATAAGGGGTAAAATTCGATTTCATCTTAGTTTGTAGAAACTCTGGTCTCCGCTCTTTGGTTAAACTATTTTTAAATTCGCTATGGGGAAAGTTTGGGAAAAGACCCGTTTTACCACACGCAACCGTTGTTAACAACTATCAGGGCATCCATAAGTACCTGATGGATCCGTACATCACCGTGGACAGCGTCATTGATGTAAATGATGAGGTTATGTTCCTCAATTACAAGGATGCGCGTGACGCGTTGCGCCCTAACCCTAACACGAGTGTGGCGGGGGCATGCTACACGAATGATATGGCTAGGTTGCACTTATACAGCATCCTTGAACAATTGGGGGACCGCGTTTTGTATCATGATACAGATAGCGTTCTATTCAACGAACGCCCCGACGATTGGAGTCCACCAACCGGAGACTTTTTAGGTGACCTCCCTGATGAACTTCAGGATTACGGTCCGGGAAGCTACATTAGCGCCTTTGTATCTGGCGGTCCCAAGAATTACACGTACCGAATTTGTGCTGGTGGCGATCCTACCAAAACAAAAACGGTGTGCAAGGTTCGCGGGATCACCATAATCTATGGCAAACGGAACGATGTTAATTTTGACGTTTTGAAAGCGATGGTCACTGAACAGGCTGCGGAAAGATACATATAGATACCGCACAAAATTGTAAGACAAATTCTTGTGATTGTATGTACCGTTTCACAGACTAAAGTGTACCGGCCCGTTTACACCAAACGTCGGATAACCGATGATTTTAATACGTTGCAGTTTGGGTATCAGAGTCTTTGTAAACGCACTCGCCACGACTAAAAGGTGATCATTTAGACGGGTTGATTAATCATCTTTTATTTTCTTTCAGTCTAGACAGTTCCACTGACATACCATTTTTCAAATATTTGAGATTTTTTTCATATTATTTTATGCACCCGGGTTACTTTTTATATATTTTTTTATTTGCCAGCACCGCCTACCTGATTTTTCTAGTCAATTATTTGTTTGTATATATATTAATTTTCTTTATAGTCAAATATGATAAACTTATTATATATATATTTATTTTAAATCCATTCAAATATATAATAAACTGTTTGTATATATATTTATTTTATTTTCAATTGAAACCATCTCTATGTATATATTATATTTAGTACCGTGGCCACTATTCCCCCCCTATATTGTAAATATTCACAGTATACTTTTCACTGTGTGTAAATAAATATTGTAAAAAAACCCTGCTATGCTTGTGTTAATAAATACATATTTTAGTTATTCACAGTACACTTTTCACTGTGTGTATACTTTTTAATCCTTGTAAATAAATATGGTAAAACTGTTATGTTTGTGGTGGCGTAGTTGGCTAACGCACTTGTCGTGTTGAAGCTCGACTGCTGAGGACGGGGAGATCGAGGTTCGAATCTCGGTCGGGTGAACTGGGGGTGGTTTTTCCTAAATGGTTTTCCACTCTCCCTCCACGCAAATGCGGGTTCACTTCCTCTAATTAAACCTTCCCAATTCCTAATCCAATAGAGTAAATTAGTACTTAAAGCGTATAACCCGAACGGGTAGTAAGACGCGTTGCTAAATATTATTATTATTATTGTTATGTTTGTGTTTTAACGTCTACACCCGCACCTCCCTCCTATCCTATAAATACAAGCCCATATAGCTTATAAGCCCAGTCTGCACACCCTGATCACTCATCAATTACAAAAAATGACGAAACATACGCCATCAGGATTTCCATATGTAATAGTCGATTCCGAAGGTAAATGTGTGAAACCACCTGTTGTCTATAGTGGTGAAAATGTTGTGGATACCTTTCTTCATAAACTTGTTGAAGAAGAAACCATGATTATCGAGTGGAAAACCATTTAGGAAAAACCACGCCCAGTTCACCCAACCGAGATTCGAACCTTGATCTCCCCAGTCCTCAGCAGTCGAGATCAATACGACAAGCGCGTTAACCAACTACGCCACCGAGGCGGGTTTTTGTATATGTAAAATATATTATATAAAAATTTTTTTGCAAGCATTAAATTTCTTTGTTGATTAAGCGGATAATTTGTTTAGTGTAAATGTTATAGATTATGGCAGCGTATATAGTTTCATATTTAAAACGTAACAACATATTAATCTATGATAATTTCAAGATCCTCATAAGCGTATTACTTGTGATTTTTTTGCAGACATTAAATTTTTGTTTGTTTAAGTGTTGTGGGAATAAATATTATAAAACTGTTATGTTTTCGTTTTAACGTATACACCCTCTCTCTCCTATCATAGAAGATCCGTATCAAACATTATGGATAAAATACTTTCTCTTTGTGTAGCAACCTAAGTCACAACAACAATGTTGCTAGCTTCTGCGTGTCTTTTATTCTCCAACCCACTTATTTAAGGGTTAAAAATAATAACATTTTATTGGCAATTTTTTGTTGACAATCAGCAATTGTTTAATTTAAAACATTCATAACAACAACAAGCAGCAATATTATTTAATTATTTTGACCAATACATATAAAATACATCTACCATCTAGAAAATGAGCAGGAGCCACCTCCAAAAGGGCACGTTGAGAGGCTCTAGAACGTATATTAACAATGTCTCCACAGTTTTTACCTGGAAATCTTACTCTTTCAACAAACTCGAGCACAATAACATTCGGATATCTTCCGATAGCACAACGTTATAACTTTTGTTATTCACAAACTCTTTTAAGCACTTGACATGGTTGTATTCCTCAGGTCTAACGCACTGCACAATACCTCCTCGTCCCAACAGACATCCTGGTGAGCAGCATTTGGAGGTGTTTGATGTTTGTGCCAAATAAGATTGGAGAGCTTTGCGTAGGATCCACAGCATTTAAATGGCATAATGTTAATTGAAGATGCAGCAGCAAAATAAATACTCTCTCTCTACTCACAAACTGCGTTCCCTCCTCTCACCTTTTTCAAAATGTCACCTCTAGCTCCGATGACGCCAGCAGAGTACGTCTAGTTTATTAATTCACTTTTAGAAATCACACTTTGTCCTCCGAGATATATTATACAGCGTGCTTTAGATTTAAATCGCTTACAATCCAAATAATAGATTGACTTTGAAAGGAAAACGTTACCGAGTATGTAGTCGGTGGACGTTTCACCTATAATTTTAACATTTGAATAATTTTTGTACATAGTTAAATCCTCGAGATTTACGGGCTCTTCGGACTTTACCTCCTCCAGTGGTGGTGGTGGTGGTGGGCACGCAGGTGACGGGTAGGTCGACGACTCTGGTTGCGGGTACTCGGGCGACTCTGATGCCTGGTAAGTAGACTACTCTGATTGCGGGTACTCGGGCTACTCTGATGCCTGGTAGGTAGACTACTCTGGTTGCGGGTACTCAGGCGACTCTGATGCCTGGTAGGTAGACTACTCTGGTTGCGGGTACATCGGGCGACTCTGATGCCTGGTAGGTAGGTGACTCTGGTGGTGGGTACTTGACTGATTCTGTGGGTGACGGCGAAGGCGGCGGCGTCGTGAAGGAAGGTGGCGGGGGTGTGGAGCTCTGAACGGTGGTGGTGGTGGCGGGCGTGGCAACACAGCCACAATGTCCCCCTTGCGGAAATTATACACTGCGCACGTTATATCACACATATACGTTTCCTCGATTCTCATGTAGGGTAGTACTTCCATCGTTCTTATCATGTGACAGGTATCGTCTCAATACTCTATGTAGCCTCGTTCCTCTACTTTGTAAATTACCAGCCTATCACTCACCGCCACACTGTGAACATTCTCTACCGTCATATAGGCACGCCCCTTATTCGTATAACCCACAAACATTAAATTAATATAGCCAGATCTATATATGGTGAGCGTACCTGTGAGCTAAACGTTCTGTAGGGTCCACTATGCACATGTATTAATTGCTCCGCTGCCCGATGTTGTTATCTGCCGCGTCTCTTAAACGCGTTCAAAGTTCACAATGGTAGGTGAACCGGGTTTTACTCCGGCGCAGGTAAATACCAGTTTTTCTTTATTTAATTCACACACGTCTTCATCTGTTAGGGTACCAAAACGACAGGGTAAAAATACACAAATATCGCCATCTAGATAAGCTATTAGGCGTTTCCCGAACTGTGTATTGACCGTTTTTAATTTATCCACCAAGTACTTTTGATCTACGGTTAGATCACACAATTTTACGGTCTGCACTACGTCAACAATATTTACCAGCTGCTGTAACTTGTCCATCTTGAGCTGCTCTACAAACGCTTATAAATAAACAACAAAGTGGGGGTCCCTCTTTATACCCCCCTCCCTCGTTCAACGTCACGAGGAGAACAGGGTCACGATCTATTCTTGTCTAGACTTGTCTGCCCACCAACCTGGTGCCAGGGAACACCCCGTTTCCCGGGTCAATGACCTCAATATCTATTCTTGTCTCAACTCGTCTTGTTGGACCACCATGCTTGGGAAAACCAATGCGCCATCATTCGTGGGCATGATATATTCTTGTCTTGACGACCAACCAAACTGTCGCTATGTATTCAGCCCTGTTATATATTTACGGCCATTAAATAATTGTATTACTTATGAATTTTTATATACGGAAAAATTAAATTTCTTTGTTGTTTAAGAGGTATTGGGGGTAGGGTACACATTAAGGCGGTTGGAGGTAGTGGATTTATATCTCGCTTGGGGGGAGGGTGGTTTTATATTCACCCTCACACCACATAAGCTCTGGAACAATTCTACCTTACTCCTCTGGTCCATGACGGATACACAAATCCGTGCATTGTGAAAGACGATACCAAACAAACAATTTTAGTAGACTTTTGTGACGGGGATAGTGGACCCTAAATGAGGATTCTGTGGCCCCTGATTGTGCATAATTATAGCTGTGTCAATGCTCTCTAGCGGTGAAAAAACCCAGGGGTTGCGATGACGTCATTGAGAAAACCCAGGTTTCAGAAGTCACGATCTATTCTTGTCTGGTCGACCCGGCAGACTGGCGCCAGGGTTGCGTAGGAGGAAGGGGTCTCAAGGCAGGGGGATCTATTTATAACACTCTAGCCCCGACAACCATAGAGCGAGGCTCGTTCTGGACAGTCAGACAGAGCCTTGTGACAGAAGAGCCAATATTCATTCTACCCCCGACACCCATAATAAACTACAACGCTCTAATCAATGAATAAAAACTCCAACACCTCTATCCTACCAATTAATTAATTAACAATAATTAATTAACAATCATTAATAATTAATCACCAAAGAACCAACATGTCCTGGGTTGGGTGGCGAGGGAGGTTGTAGGGGGGAAGAGGGGAGGACATAGCCAGGAGGAGGGGGAAAGAGGGGCTATTTATAGCAGCCAATCAGAAGAAATTAGATTAATTGAAATCACAATACTATCTCGCGGTGTGACGTAGTGATTCGAGGTATTCCCCTCGTTACTACTCAGTGAGGGGAGGGGGTTGTAGGGGTGGACGTAATCAACACTTGGGAAAAGGGACCTACAGGTCGAGTCACCTCGCCAAGCGTCTACAGGGTGAAAGTGATCCTCCTGACAAGGGGTGTGAGAGCTCCACACCCCGTATCAGGAGGATCAATGTTAACCTTATGGGACAAAGTGCACCAGAACTCTTAATTCAACCACTACTTACGTGAAATATGCAAAAGACAATTTTTGTAGAAAATTTAATTATCTTTAACTATTATGTTTATACTTTTGTTGTACGAGCAGCTGTTTTCGAAGAAAAGTTGAAAAACATATTGCTCCATTGTATTAAGGGGGATACTGACACCCCAGGAGGAAATCAAGGGAACCGTCCCTAAAATCATTCAAGGGGGTCTAATTATCAACTGTAAAAAGCTGCTTGCTTTTATCATAAAGTTCAAGGTCATGGCATCTGTTGCTCTTAACCTCCGTACGATATACGCCACTTATTATTAGACAGCTCAGTGGCATTGAAGCAATTAACAAATTTTATTCTCTAATTTTTCTATCAAAGATCCAACTGATTCCCACGCACAGCCAATTTTTGAAATTCACCTTCCTCCGGCGGGGATTTCCCGCGGTGACGAATTGAATTTCTCGAATAGCAAATAGCAAACAAACCATTTGTACATTTTTGCCGTTCTGACATCAAAGTGTCGAACCCACGCAGAGGCTAGGGAGTCCACAAGGAAATAAACGTCTGCAGGCTCTCTCTCGGACACTTGATAGATTTATGTCGGTAGTAAACAGATTTGAGTGCTTGGAAATGGTTCCCAGGAGACAAGTTATGTTCTATGAATCCTCGGATGTTGTAACTCAGGGTGGGATGGATATGGGCCTTTGAGGACTATGGTATTCAGTAATTTATGAAGTCCACAGGGACATTGTTTTCCTCATTGGTCGAATCAAGGGCTTCTATGTCTCAGAAATTGGGTCGAGGGCTAGAAACGTCACTTTCATTGGACATGTTAAACTACTTAACCACCTTAAATAAACGATTTCATATCAAATACTGCATTCAGAGATCTGATGCTAAACACGTTTACAAGCAAACTGAGGTTGGGTCTATTCAACAGGCACAATTTTGGATTTCATGCGAAGTCTGTCAAGCTACTTGTAGTTCATTCAATTTAATGATGTACCTAGAACTAATTTCAAAATAATTACTATCAACGGATCTTATATGAAAAAATTATACCAATGCCTGCTCGCCTGATAAGCCACCATCTTGAAAATTGGTGGAAATAATTGATATCCGTAGTGAAAATCATCAATATCTTGAAAACTATACATTTTATTCCAAAAACAAACTGAAGATAAGTGAAAGAGTATAAAATTTCCTAAAACAAAATGTTTTTGAATATTTAGTATGATGAATGGTGGTAGACCTTCAACTAGAGTTCTCAGGTCACTATCACTAATCGTTTCTTTCAGATGGTTTTTATATTTCGTTTGTCTAAATCACTTCTTCCCTCCCTCCCTTTCTCTGAGGTGATATATATTTGTTAATATACTATATATTATTAAATCTTTATATATAATTTGAACTTTTAATTAAATTATGCAGAAACCACGTAGCCCGATTGCATGTATTATGCATCGATGGAAATAGTAGAAGCCAAGGTTGTCGGTAAAAATTTAAATATTTCATCATTTTCAATTAAAATGTTAAAAATCATTAAATTCACGAACCAGGCCCTACATGTCTTATGGACATGTTGACCAAAATGAATGTGGAAAACGCTAAATTCGGGCTCTTTACATGCTTTGTTGATTCCTTGGATTCCTTTTTATTTCAATTCGGCTATTTATTCTCCATTTCCAAGATTTATATTACTCAAAAAGCATTTTTCTTCCTTCATGCGTTACTCACTTTAAAGAAATAAATGATACGGAACTCCACACGGACTTTCTCGCTTTATTGTTTAAAACTGGAGATATTTACTCAAAACTCGTAATACACACTAGCAAACCCAAGCATAAATTGCACTATATTTATGTAATACATATTTTGAGTCCCGGTTTTAAATTTTATTATTTTGTTTTTAAAGAATTAATGTCCTCAGTTGTATGTTTGGGGCGATAAAAAAAGATCAATGTTGGGTCTACAAGGGTCAACATTTCGTATTAAAATTTCAACTTCCTGTTAAAATTTTTGACATTTTATTAGGTGTTGCAAATCTTCATGCTATCGCATTGGTATTAAATTTCACATTTATAAATTTTGACCAATAAAAAATGTAAATATTGACTATTGAGTCTAAAATGGAGATAGATCATTGTTTTATAAACATTTATCCTAAGAGATTTAAGGAAAAATAACATTAACCTTTTGAGAGACGTACTTATATTTAATTACTCTATGGATAAAGAATTATTGCGTTAAAACTTAAGTAGTATCTCTTTACAACTAAAGCTCACAAAATTGTATTAATATATTTGCCAATATCTCAGAAAAGGTTGGATTTATAAAAATAGATTTCACATAAAAGGTTTTTTTTAATTTCTAATAGTCCTACAATTTTGCAATGATAAGTTATTTAGTATGTCAAATATTTGCGGAGATAGGGAAATTTCCGCTTCTGTAAAGTACCCTAAAAGTAATTTTGATAGCCAGTGTTGGACTATTGGAGTAGACATTCCCTAGAAGTGTGTGAGGTCCACAGAAGGTGAATATTTGTGTAGGTTTCACGACAGAACTGAGTGACGAATTTAGGCGAACATTCGGCCGAAATATTCATCCGCTTTCGCAAATAGTGTGGGACTGGCTTTGGCTACAGAACACTTTTCAAAAGGATGGCCTTATCTGACACAGAGAAAAGCAACTAGATCTACATTCACGTATTAATACGTCAAGTCATGCTGTCTGAAGCTCTATTTTCAATTACTATAAACTAACATTAATAATGTAGTGTTTTTTATCATTGTGTCTTACCATCTGTTCAGGCTTTAGGCATATATGATAATTACGCTAATGGACTAGGGATGAGGAAGTAAGCAGTTTAGAGGTAAGCTATCAAAATTTTAGTGGAAGGAGAGTGGGAAACCATTTAGGACAACCACCTTAAAAAAACGATCGGAATTACAACCTCTATATCTACGTTTACAGCAGGCGCAGAGTGCAGTTAAAGTTTGTTCTGTGACACGAGGCGATGGCGGCATCGATGGAAGGAGCAGTGCTTGCGGCTAGAGCCGCAGCGACAGGGCTAGAGTTATAGCGACATTACGTATTTATTTAGTTTGGCCCAGGGCTGGTAGAGTTCTTGAATCGACTTCACGAGATTTTTTCTATATCCTTTTCGACGAGTTGTAATAAATGATAGAACTGGTTAACATTCAGTGTAAAATATTCCTCAAACTTGGTCTTATCACTTAAAATATTATAGAATCTTTCCTTATCGTGTGCCGCAAATATACCGATCAACTTGTATTTTCCTTCTGCTGTACAACCACAACCTCAAAATATACAAAACAGGTTCTGTCACTTGGATCAATTGTACTCTCGTCCATCTCAAAATGAACCGACTACTGTGGCCGGAGTTGGTAAACACCTCATGCAACTGTCACATGCGGCTAGTGTCACCTTGGTTTGTTGCGGCCGTAGTCGCGTGACTCCAGCCGCAGTCGTAGGTAGCTAGCTTGGACAACGCACTATAGGCATCACTCTCCCCGATGACGGAGATAATGAAGTTAAAATCCCGGTCAAATGTACTGAGTTTTTTTTTCCTAAATGGTTTTACACCCTGCCTCCGCGCAAATTAAGGTACACTTCCCTTAGATTCAACATTCCTCATTACTAACACATTAATGTAATTAATACATTGGCGTACAGCCCTAATACACACGATGGCAATTCTTAATTTTGATCATCTATATCCATTAAATCTAATAATTATATATCCATCCATATATAATTATATATATCTATTATATATTTTATTCTTGAACCACTAATAATTAATTAATCAATATTAAAGCTCTAAAACAAATTTCAATTTTTTCATCACTGCATCTTTGTATCTATTTTCAATTAAAAAATTGTCTCCAATTTTAATATAAAAAATATTTAAAAAGATACATTTTTAAAATATTTCTAACTAGATATTTCCTCGAATATTAAAATCTATAATATCATTAAGTATTCGATTACTTCAAGGATCCGAGGGCCCCATCCATCCCTGGTTCGTCTTTCAGGAACGTGTTTGACAAACTGCAGCTTGTGATGGTGTTTTGTGGGTCTTCATGAAATGATAAAATCCCACACGAGTGTTACAAATGGTACCGCAAACACCTTCTCACTTCTTCATTTTCAGCATCACGTCATGTAGCATTAGCTGCAAGTCCAAGATGACTAAGTCAATAAACCATAGACTTACCCCATTACTCGGACGCCGACTGCTGTTGACCCAGCTACGGACACTATACTCCCCGCCACAACTAACACGCCCGGCTGCGACAACAAGCTACGAGACACTGAGGTGGTGCCGACGCATGTATACAACACAAAATATCCCAGGCCAAAGAACTTCGTAAGAAAGAATAAACTCTTCGACCAGTGTCCAGATAATTCTCAATTATTCTAGAATAGTGTGGAAGCCTATGATGCGTGTGGATTCCCCCTGTTTACTTTCTTTGGTGTGCCTCCCTTCCCCTTGTGATCCCGTCGTTCTATGTTCGGTCAGCTGTGCCAAATCGTATTTAAGACTGGTTGTGCAATTGGAAGAGCACTCTTGGACTGGCTTCGGCAATAGCAGGGCGAAGCTAAGGCTTCAGAGATTAGGAATTAAAATTTAAGCAACATTCTCTTTCGCCAATTTTTTTTTCTTCTAAAGTCATTTTGGTTAAATATTATTTAATTGTTTATTTTATAAAACCAAAGTTATAAGACTCTGGTCGAATATGACTAAGCTAGGACTTCAGATAGTTTTCATAATATAGGAATATCTAAGTGCTTTTTGGTACACTAAATATTTATCTAACTTTTATAGAAAAATATCAACATTTGATTGGTCAAATGTTACGTCTTGGAACTTTTATTTGTACTTATATTTTCTCTTAGTGTTAAAACTTGGGTTCAATGTTATGAGATAATAGTTATGGAGTTGAACGCTGATAGCGCAAGCGAAATAATAAAACTCCATATGAACTTAGTTTATTGGACGCTAGTTAGACAATAGAGCAGGTGATTATGTTGTTAATAGGAAGTATTTTTGTACTTAGCTTATTGGACGCTAATATAGATAATAAGGAGATTATTGGAAATCACCATATTTTCTTTGATTATAAAAAAGTAGTATTTAGACTATGATAACTAAATGTGTACTAATAGTAGGATGCTTTTGCTACCGCGAGGGCACATTTGCATAACAATGGGGCCCTTAATTGACTAGTGGGAGGGGGTGAATGAA